>LBNU01026822.1:89726-105026 GCA_014162995.1 Artemisia annua | reverse complement strand
ACCTAGCACTTTCACCATTGCTGTTTACTTACGCAACCCCGTTTTTCCTCAAAATCCACAAAAAATTGAAAAATTTTGAAAAATTCCAAAGAAAAAAATGAAATAAATATATAAAAATTATGCAAAAATAGAATAAAAGTTTTGACACCGCGTTTGACTTTCCTACTAGGTAAGAGTGAGAATAAAAATTTTGACTTGATCCGGGCGTGTTGAGCCCTAGCTTGTCTCCCTTAACCAATATAATCTTCAAAAATGATTATGGCTAAGCATTCGCGGATCTCATTATTTGGGATTTTAAATTTGCGAAGAACGTGAAATGATAGAGTTTCTTTAGAAGTTAGATGCTAAGCATAGAGTAGTTGGATCTCTTTAAGGCTCATCGAGGGTACTCATGACTTTTTGTTCCCACAAAATTGCTTCACCCCATATATGTGCTAAATAATTAAAGATGTTAGGTTTAGCCGATGAGTAGTTCTTTATCTTCTTAAGAGAATCTTTGCTTGGGAAATTGGGTACACATCATGGATACACGCTAGTTGAAGTTGTATTGTATATCGTTGTATAAGCGTAGTACGCATGTGGTTTCGGAGCTACCCTAAAGCCCGTTGTTATGTATGAGCTAAGGTGCTTTAAGAATTCGGATTGAGATCGGGCCTTGGATCCTAGATTCCAACCCTAGCAGTTGGCGGTAGGTCTTGGATTGAAACCGTGAAGGTTCGAAGTTGAAAAGTTACTAAGGCAAGAAAAAGAAAGAAAAAAGTGAAAAAAGTATCAAGAAAAGAAAAAGAAAAGAAAGAATAAGGATGTATGTTGAAGATTTATGGATTATGAGTTCAAGTGTTAAGACTAAAGTTGGTCGCGCGTGAGGTGCATGTTACGATCCTAGATCGGGCGCATGAGGTGCACGTGAAATGTACTCGCCAACTTATGTCTATTTTTGATGAATTCCAAAGTCTTTGTATGTATCCAATATCCTTGATGTGTACCACATTTCTCTTGCAAAACTTCTTAAGAGAAGATCGATAACTACTTAGCGTATGAATTTGGTATCTTTATCGGACTAAAAACTATGAAACGAGATGTTTATGAAGAAATTCATTTCTCTCACAAAAATAAAATAATGAGATACAAAAATAGGAAAATGGGAGCAAGAGGCACACGAGTAACTTCCATGAGTAGCGTTGGCATCTAACTTGTAATTAAACAATGATCCGTTTTTTACGCTTAGTTTGGGAGCTTGTGAAAAATCAGGGACGATGAATTTTATCCAATCGGTCACTTTTCTATGAATCGTGTTCTTGCTCTATGACCCTTAATCGTTATTAAAAGATAATGAAAGTCAATCACACCGTCATAAGCTAAAGTAGTGTAATATAACGTATAAAGTCTAAAATTGAAAACCGGGGCGTTTTAGGGAATAAATGATTTCGTATCTCTTTTGAACGTTTTGCTACTTTTCAAAGTTAGTAAAGAGAGATGTGAAATTATTTATCTTTAAGGTGTGACGTGATTACATTGCAATACCTTAGTCTGGGGGATTTTGATGTGTGCTATTTTACACATACTTTTGACCTTAGTTTAAGTGTGTAAAAGACCAAAAACTAACGTGAAACGCCAAAGATATAGTGTTTTTGTGTTTGTGACTGTGCAGGAAAGGATATTGCATAAATGGCATGAAAACCAACCAAAAAGCCCTAAACGAGCACGAGATTTGGAAAAGAGTCAAGAAGCCGAGTCAAAGATGAAATTTACTCAAGTAAAGCCCGTGACGATGTTTTCATTACTTAAAGGCTCGTGAATATGAAAGAGATACTTAATCGAAGATTAAAGATGATTATCATGTATAAGCTTCCCAAACTCGAGCAAGTGGTCACTTTTATATCATTGAAGACTTTTTGAAGACTCGTTAACATATTCCTCAAGATTACAAGGACTTAAGTTTACTTTTTAGAAGTCGTTTAGTAGTGTAATGAAAGTTTATGTGTTACTTTCATGAACAAATAGAGTTAAGGGGGCTAGATGTAAAAGGAATCCACCATGGAAACCTTAAATACCCACCTTAAGCTTCATTTGGAGAGGAGTCTTCATTTTTTTCTTTAGTCTTAATTTTGTATTTTACATTATGTCATTTTAATTTTATGTCAATTTAAATTTCATGTCATTTATTTTCTTGTCAATTTAATTTTCATGTCTTGATTTACTTATTGTCTTATTGTCTTTAATCTTCTTGTTTAATCTTTACAAGCTTTGTTTTTAATCTTTCATATAAGCTTTTATAAACTTTTCTTGTCACCTTTGCATGGTTTATATTTGATTCGAATAAGACAAGCTCATGGGCTAGGGTTTGGATTTATTCGTGGTTTATTAGCTTATTTTTAAGCTTATTTAGTCTTTAAAACTTGTTCTCTATTAATCTTCTATTGGTTTTTGTTACGTTTTAATCTTTTGTTCACGTAAAATTAAGTCCAAATTTATTTTTCTTAGATTTTGCGAGTACCACTTTAAGGGTTTAGCGAGTATGGGTTTTGTGTGAATCTTTTGCGAGTATCAACAAATTCTTGCGAGTATCAATCTTGGCAAGTTATAGTTTGCGAGTATAGGGGTCTAGTTCTTGCGAGTATGTCCTAAAAATTGCGAGTAAGGCCTCTCAATCTTTGCGAGTATGGTGATTTGTCTTTTGCGAGTATGGTTTGTTAAGGTTTTGCGAGTATGAGTTATTTGTATTAGCGAGTATGCATGTTAACTTTTTTTTTTGCGAGTATAGTCCTTTGAGTTGCGAGTATGGTTTTCTGTAGTTAGCGAGTATGGTTCTGGAGTTTGTAGTTTCATGCGAGTATGGTCTTGGTGTCTTAAGTCTTTGAGTCGTGTTGAGTCGAGTCTTATTTTCTTATCTTCATTTCTTATTTCTTTCACAAGTCGAGTTAGACTTTCTTTTCACCTCATCGTTCTTCGAGTGAGGTTTTCTTTATTTCATTTTCTTAACGTTACTTCGTCGAATTTTCTTAAAAATACTTTAACTTAGTTTAATTTACTTTAGTTAATTAAATCTAAAAACCAAAAACATTTTCTTTATTCCTTTCTTTCATCATTTCTTTTACGTATTACTTGTCGTTATGTTTTCTTTTCTCGTTCCACTTATTTCTTCTACTCTTGTTCTTTATTTCGTTTAAGTTTTAAACAATCTTTCGTAGTATAACTAAAACCAAATCACATCTTTTGAATCAATTCATCTCACATAACTCACGGTTTTGAGTGACTAGATCCATTCAACCCTCGTTGGGACTATGACCCGGGGTTCTTGCTTGCTTGCTTGCTAGAATTCTCACATCATAATAGCATTAAGTTAGCTCGTAGTTAGGTAGTTATTAGTTAGATGTAGTTTAAGTAACATCGTGGAAGAAGGACGGGTCTTTACCCACTGTATGCCTGATCCACAGCCCGGGTGTGGGCGTTTTTATTTCTTGTATAAATAGCCCTCTCCCACCAAGGGAGAGGGTTGGACCTTCATTCACTTAATCTAATATTCATAGTTTTCTCTCAAGGTTCCAATATTTCTTTCTTTCTCTTCTACTCCTTAATCCATACGCCAACACAACCACTAGTACTTCATGTTTGTGACTTGATTATTATCCTACAATTGGTAATTGCTTACTTTGTGTTTACAAACTTGTTTCATACTAATTTTGTCAAGTTTGCTTCAAATATTACTCATTACCTTTGAAAAACTCAAGACATACATTTTAAAGGGGTGTTTGGGATAACCAAAATTTTTAGTGAAAAACTGTTTTTAACCAATATTTGGAATTCAATCATCTTTATATGAGTATGGTTAGTAGTTTTCAATCAAGTTTTACGTTTCCTAAAAGTTTTAAAGCTTTTAAGTTTGTTTTTCAAGTTTTTTTTTATTAAACCTGTTCTTAGTTAGTTAGTAAGGTAGATCATAGATTACCGCTCTTTAAGTTGTTTTTGTTGCTTCAAACTTGCTTCAAATAGGATTATGCATGTTTTCAAGATCTGGTATGTAGACTTTATTGGTCAAAAAAAAAAAAAAAACCTCACCAATTGCCCCATTTTGATCCACTTTTGCTGTCAAAAAAAGGTCTCAACAGCCAGAAGTTTTTGATTTTTTATTCCTTCGTTATAAGTCCTTTTTACCTGAAAATTGGTATGCAACTTATCTAGTAGCTTATCTAGTTAATGATACTTTTATTTTATTTTTATGAATTTTTTATAACAGCTTTTTTGCAGCCCCAAAACCCCCTTCAGTCACTTTTTCTTGCAGCCATTTCTAGGATTAGCTTATTTTTGTGCTTTTTAGGACTCATAGATTGCTTATTATCTGTTCCCTTAGGCTTATTTAGGGTCCCCCTTAGTGCCCTTTTGCTTGTTTCCCCCTTATTAGCTTATTGTAGCTCCTTGTTAGCTTTTGTAGTTTTGAAAATCCCTTTATAGCTTTTTAGAATAAACTGTTAACACTTTGCTTTTCAAACTGCTTATTTGTTGATTTTTATAAAAAGTTGTAGTTACAAAAATTGTTCATCTTTATGTTTTTAATAAGGTTGTTAAAAGAAAAACCAAAAAAAATGTTGCAAAAATTTTTTACTTTTAAAGCCGTTACCGAGCCCGGTAACGGCCCGTTTTCACTATTACTTACATTTTTAGTTAATTTAAGTTACGTTTAAGGTTTTTATAAGTTTTTAAATAGTTTTTCATTTCTAATTTCAAAATCGTAGTTTAATTTAGGTAATTGCCTTTTAGTTTGCGTTTTTAAGTTTTACGCGTTATGTTTTAGGTTTAGATTACGTTTTAGTGTTACTATGATTTACGTGCTTTCGTTACTTGCTTATTTGAGTTATTTTGAGTTTTATTTGCTGCAATTAGTTTAGAAACCTCAAATTCTCTTGATACCTGATGACGTGGGATTGCGGCCATGCAAAAGTACGGGGGATTGATCGTTCTCTCACAGGGAATAGTGTTCGTTAGGTTAGAAAAACTACTCTAAATGGTCTAAGGGTGAAGGAAGATTATTTTTGTATTTTTATATTTTTATGAAAGCAAGTAAAATCTCGGGTTTTGGAGGAGTGGGCGGAATTAGTTGCTAGTCAACTAACCCAAAAACTATAGTTGCAATTAAAAAATAAAATAACTAAACTATTGTGGTTGTGAAAACTTATATGGAGACAAATGTGTTTACTTAGATTTCCTTACTCCCTAACTATCTTTTACCGGTTAATTGGTGTATGTATTACTTGTGTGGATAACGGGTGTATTCCTTAACAATTCATGGGGTGGCATACATATCTCCCCAATTCTATGAGCTCTTATCTCCTCCTACAACTATGCGTACACATAATCATAGGGATTGTAAACAGTGGCTCATGCGTTAAATACTACCTTAATAACCTAGTACGCATTAGTTACATGTTTCTTAAGACGTTCAAGCATGTTACCATATAGGAGTATTGCCAGTTTTCTTAAGCCTAACATTGATGAAACATTCATCCCAACAAAGTAATAACACACCAATCAACCAATAATTAATAGTTAGGTTTCATTAGATCTAAGCAAACACAAGAAAAATCTAGCCTAGCATGTTAATTGAAAGACAAGCATAAGATATGATTAACCAACACATAGACATATTGATTAATATAAGTGAGAGCTTATCTTTAATTGAACATGAAGGATTCAAGGGTGAAAAACCCTTGAAAACACAGCCAAATTCGTCTCTAGGGTTTTTCCCAAACTTGCACCAAAAGTTCCACACTAATGAATGAAAAATAAAAAAATATATATAGATTTTACATTCTGACGGCGTCAGGTTATGGGTTCTGACGCCGTCAGCTCGCCGCCATTAGGGTTCTCGGATGGCCTAGATCTACTTCTGACGCCGTCACTTGTATATGTGCTCTGGGCCGTCACTCTTTAGCTTAACACCTGACGGCCTACTTCCTCTAAAACCTGACACCGTCAGGTGTAAACATCTTGTTTTCTTCATAGGGCTTCTAGTGTAATCTGATTCTACTTCTTTATCAAAGTTGGCTGACGGCGTCACCTTGTGACTCTGACGCCGTCAGGAAGGTTTTCCAGCTTCTTTTGAGACTTTGTCGTTTTCTTCACTTTTATGCTCCAAAAACGTCCAAATTAGCATGTTTTCCATAATTCTTCTCAAAAGTACCTAAAATGGCAAAAGGAACGATTTAGGGAAATATTTGATCACATTTACTCGAATTAGGGCTTAAATGACCCCTTAAAACGGGTACACTTTTCGTCTCATCAAATACCCTTACACTTGGGATTACCTTTCCTCAAGCAAATAGGCTTTTATTCAAATCAAAATTTGAGTTAGGGGTCATTTAACACAAATATAAAAGTAATTACAACAAATAGTCATTCGACCCTAATCATAATAAGCACGGAAATCATACACTAGCACCTCACAAATAGTATTTGGATACTCTCATCTCTCAAGTGTCATAGAATTATATCTCATAAATGAAAACGGAGAATATCTCTCACTACCTGTCATAGCAAATAGATTACCATAGGCTTGGGAGAGGATCAATTACTCCTCCGCTATGCGTAAGCACCTAAGATAAACTATCAAAGAGGGCTTTCAAAAGGGTTGTAACGTAAGGTGTAGGGATATGATAAACACGGTTTGGTTGGAATAAGAGTATTTTAATGGTGACGAGTTAATTATCATGATCAAATACATGCACTATACAATGTTGCTAAGCCAAGACTCGACTCAATCTTAAGCTAAAAACAAAATAACAAAAACATAAACAAACATAAAAGAAACGGGATGGTAGTCCGTATGTTTTTTCTACTTTTCTTTTTCACATTTTTTTTGTATTTTTCTTGATTTTTTTTGATTATATTCTTGCCCTACCATCCAAAATAATACATCATAGGGGCCTCGGTTCTCCCCTTACACTTGAATTTTTACATAACTTTACAATTACTATTCTAATGACTCGAATTAAGATAATTGAAAAACTTGGAGTACTTTTAAAATATTTAGCACATATGGGGGTAATATTGTTGTTCTTCCCCATTACTCCATTACACTAGTACTTTACCCATGAGTCCCAATCGTCCCAAAACAGTATGTACAAGGATATGACTCGACTTAGCAACCATGTAATCAATTAGATAATTAACAAAGGGTTTAACAAATGTTGTCACAATGATGCACTAAAGGTGAGTGCATACAAGGTAGGCTAAGGCGATTTGGGTGTACATTTAAGTGGGGTGTAACAAATTCTCACTTTGAGTAAGATGCTCAAAGGTCGAACGAAAAGATAGGCTCGGAGGGGTGTACTAGGGGTATCGTGTACCAAAAATGGGTACATCGCAAAGGGTTTGGGAGAATTACTTGACCAATGTAGCCAATGTAATTATAACAAAAACACGGGTGTAAAAACAATGGGTTAACCCTAATGCCTCTTATCATGTAGTAGATCTAACTACACGAATGTAGTCTCACTTGTGGATTTGAGATGGTCCTAACGCAAGTTCTAGAATCTAAGTGCTACCGGTACACACATCATAGCATCAAAGATGGATGCTTTTCCTACCAATTCTAGGGGTGAACCTCACATATTTGGGGTGGAAATTTTTTTTAGTGGTACGGTTTTGTGCTAGTCATATAATTTTCTATCCATGAGACGCTTATTAAGACCAATGTTTCACTTCTAAATGTTGTAAAAAATTTTAAATTGGCGCTAAAATTGCCCTAACAAATATTTCTCTCGGTTTTATTACAAATTTACTATCAAACAAACAAAAATCAAGTGCAATTGTATTCTCTAAGGTGTATTCATTTACCCCCTTACACTTAAACCGAACATTGTCCCCAATGTTCAAATAGAAGATGTAAAAGTAAATAAAATGAAAGAATGAAATCAAATACTCCCCTGATTCGTTTGATGTGGATAGTGAGGTAACGTGGTTAGATCTTCTTCCAAGAAAGATGAACGCTCAAAGCTTCCCTTCCAAAATATAAATCATCTTCTTGTCCAAAATAACCTGTTAACCTAAAAAAAAGATAAAGGCCAACGTCGCATAAAATCGGCGGTATAATCTATAATAGGATATAATGCTTGTGGAATGAATATTTTTGCAGAATTCCTGGAGATTATAAGTTAGAGAATTAACAAAACTTTTTATGTTTCCGGAAGAAAATCAAAACTTTCATAAATTGCAGAAAATTATTGCCTGACGCCGTCAGGTTGTAATGCCTGATGCCGTCAGAAATGATCTGACAGAATTCTCATGTTAAGTTTCCGTAAAAATTCTGGAAAAACTAGAGCTTACTTCCTGGAATTCCTGCAAAAATTCATTATGACTCGATACAAGCATTTGACTCAAACAAATAATAATATGTATGTTAATTTACATTGTTATGATTCATGTTCATTCGTTCTTATAAACTGATTTAGATTTCCCTTACACTTAGCTTTTGTAAAATACCTTTATATGTAGTTAAGACGAAGTTAAAAACAAAATAAAGCATTTTCACAAGTTAGTTTGAATCATGAATCAATAACAAGAAATATCATACATACGGAAACAAATAAAATCAAATAAACAAACAAATAAAACACACAAAGCTTGGGTTGCCTCCCAAGAAGCGCTTTTCTTTATTAACGAGTCTTGTAGCTAGACTCAAAGTCACCGTACCTTACGTGACTTCATCGTTGGTCTCGGTTTCTAGGTCATCCTCTTGTCCGGTTTTATAATCCGGTCCTAATTTCAAACAATCCTTGTAGAAACCGAATATCCTTTCCATGACATAGTCTACTCCCCTACGTCTATCCTCATCATTCCTATAGTAGACCGCTTGTTTAAGCTCCTTTTCAACGTTTGACAAGTGTTGGAATTGCTCTATCTTATATGGCATTTGGTAGTTCACTTCATCGGTCTCATCCTTAAATTTAACTATCCCTAAGGAAGGTTCATAAGTCATTCTAGAGACCTCTAATAAACGGTTTTCCCAAGACTACTTGAGCCAAACTTGCATCGACTATTGGGCGGATATCTTCTACAATCACAAAGTCGGTGACATAGGTGAAGTTTCTTACATAAACCGGTAATCCCCTAACTCTTCCCCTGAAGTTACTAATCCATCCCTTATCAGGGAATACTCTATACCTAAGTTGATTTTTCATTATCAAGTTGTATTGGGCTCTAGTCATGATGTTTATGGGCGATCTAGGGTCGATGTAAGCTTTCCACACATGCAAATGTCCAATGTTGCATGGTATGTTGAGATTAGAAGGGTCGCCCGTTTTGATAATCGGGTTACCTAGGAAGTATGGTGTCTCGGAGTCATCGAATAAATCCTTATGGTATGCCTGCTCTTCTCTAGCTGGTAACTTATTGAAATAGTCCTCTCCATCATCTACTTCTTCAATCTCGCTTACCCTACTTTCCTTATCTACCTTGACTTCCTTAACTTCATCCTTAGGTTCATTATTTTCCTCACTCCTATCAATTGGTCTAATAATGACAACGTTGACGAAGTGGACATGTTTGGATGAAGAAGGGTCCTTGATTTGGGGTCTGCTATTAGTGGTCCTAGCGTCCTTATGTGGAGGTGATAGCACTTGGTTGGTAAGGGCCTTCAATAAGTTGTCAATCTTATTGGTCATCTCTACTTGTTGTTGATTAAATTCCGATGTGAATTTAGCTATACGAGCTTCTTGAGATGCCATAAAATTGGACATCAATCCTTCAAAGTTATTGGTACTACCATAGTTGTTGGAAGGATTATTGTTGAAGGTACGGTTCGAGGAAGGACCGTTGGGTTGAAAACGATTAGGTGGGTTGGAAGAATTGTTTTGGGGCACGTTTTGGTTTGACTTCCACCTAAGGTTTGGGTGATTTTTCCATGAGGGGTTGTATGAATCACCGTAAGGGTTTGGCTCGGGTTTGAAAGTGTACCACTTGTCTCCCGCTCCGTCGGTACGCGAGGATGCGTAGTCCGCAAAAGCTTGTTCGGGGAGTTCCATGCAATCACGAGTGTCGTGGGGACCACTACATAATTCGCACGAAGAAGTGATTTTATTCACTTGGCTTGATGGGTTGGGAGCCTCGTAGGATTTCATGAGAAACTTGACTTGGTCTTCAAGTTCTATGATCCTACGGTCGGAAGTGCTTGAATTATTCGAAGGCAAAGATATTGCCTTGACCGTCTTATTCAAATCACGGGGATCATTCCAACTTTCGTTGTCATATAGAGCAAGATCTTCTAGGAGATCCCATGATTGTTCCGCACTTAGATCACGTAGCTTGCCACCGGCCGCTTGGTCAATGGTTTGCCTCGTGGGGATATTGATATGGTCATAGAAGATTTGGACTTGGAGCCAAAGGTCTATGCCATGGTGAGGGACTTTTTGGAGTAAGTCCTTGAATCGAGTCCATGCCTCGTAGAGGGTTTCGCCTTGGCGTTGTTGGAACGCCAAGATATCATTCCTTAGCTTGGTAGTTCTCCCCGGTGGGAAAAATTGAGCAAGGAAACGAGTTGTGAGATCATCCTAAGAGGTGATGGATCCTGCGGGAAGTCGCTCAAGCCATTGACTAGCTTGGTCCCGCAGAGAGAATTGGAAAAGACGCAATCGGGTCGTCTCTCGAGTGGCAACATCAAGGTCTATGGAATCTACGATTTTGAGGAAATCCTTGAGATGTTGATTTGGATCTTCGGAACGAAGTCCATGGAATGCGCATCCGTTTGCACCAACCGGATGGTGTCGGATCGCAAGGGAGTGACATTGGCTCCTTGAGTGAGCTCAATGGTGTTGCGATAGCCATGGTGGCTAGGTCGGGAATACTCTCCTAAGGTACGGGCTCTAGGAGGTTGGTTTGGTTGTGGTAGGTTTTGTTGCGGTGGGTTGTTGGGATCGAGAATGTTACCACCTTCCATGATGGCGGATGGTAATGGTTACGAACAAAAACACAAAGAAATAAGATAGACTAAAGAAGGTCCTAGAAAAATAAAATAAAAATCTCACTAGAAAGGAATCTAGTGAGTAGACCTAATAAAATAAAAATTCTACCTACACAATAACTATTCCCCGGCAGCGGCGCCAAAAACTTGATGCGGTGGGATTGCGACCACGCAACAGGTTTTACCTCTCAAGGGATCTTGAGAAGCTTGCAATCCCACCAGGCAGTGTACCTGGTCGGTGTAGTATAGTGTAGTGGTAAGTACGGGGGATTGATCGTTCTCTCACAGGGAATAGTGTTCGTTAGGATAGAAAAACTACTCTAAAAGGTCTAAGGGTGAAGGAAGATTATTTTTGTATTTTTATATTTTTTGGAAAGCAAGTAAAATCTCGGGTTTTGGAGGAGTGGGCGGAATTAGTTGCTAGTCAACTAACCCAAAAACTACAATTGCAATAAAAAAAAAAATAACTAAACTATTGTGGTTGTGAAAACTTATATGGAGACAAATGTGTTTACTTAGATTTCCTTACTCCCTAACTATCTTTTACCGGTTAATTGGTGTATGTATTACTTGCGTGGATGACGGGTGTATTCCTTAACAATTCATGGGGTGGCGTACATATCTCCCCAATTCTATGAGCTCTTATCTCCTCCTACAACGATGCGTAAAGCACCCAATCATAGGGATTGTAAACAGTGGCTCATGCGTTAAATACTACCTTAATAACCTAGTACGCATTAGTTACATGTTTCTTAAGACGTTCAAGCATGTTACCATATAGGAGTTTAGCTAGTTTTCTTAAGCCTAACATTGATGAAACATTCATACAAGACTGATAATAACACACCAATCAACCAATAATTAATAGTTAGGTTTCATTAGATCTAAGCAAACTCAAGAAAAATCTAGCCTAGCATGTTAATTGAAAGACAAGCATAAGATATGATTAACCAACACATAGACATATTGATTAATTTAAGTGAGGACTTATCTTTAATTGAACATGAAGGATTCAAGGGTGAAAAACCCTTGAAAACACAGCCAAATTCGTCTCTAGGGTTTTTCCCAAACTTGCACCAAAAGTTCCACACTAATGAATGAAAAATAGAAAAGTATATATAGATTTTACATTCTGTCGGCGTCAGGTTATGGGTTCTGACGCCGTTAGCTCGCCGCCATTAGGGTTCTCGGATGGCCTAGATCTACTTCTGACGCCGTCACTTGTATATGTGCTCTGGGCCGTCACTCTTTAGCTTAACACCTCACGGCCTACTTCCTCTAACACCTAACGCCGTCAGGTGTAAACATGTTTTTTTCTTCATAGGGCGTCTAGTGTAATCTGATTCTACTCCTTTGTCAACGTTGGCTGACGGCGTCACCTTGTGACTCTGACCGCCGTCAGGAAGGTTTTCCAGCTTCTTTTGAGACTTTGTCGTTTTCTTCACTTTTATGCTCCAAAAACGTCCAAATTAGCATGTTTTCCAGAATTCTTCTCAAAAGTACCTAAAATGGCAAAAGGAACAATTTAGGGCAATATTTGATCACATTTACTCGAATTAGGGTTTGAATGACCCCTTAAAACGGGTATACTTTTCGTCTCATCAATACCTCATTCAAATCACCCGATCACAAAACGGTTTTCGACTTCGCATTTCACACCTCACTGGGAAACGACCCGGGAATTAAAACTTCCGGTATATACGTAGTTTGACCTCGTTAGCTATTTCCGGGCTAAAGGTCTTGTCTATTCGTATAAGTACTATATTGCACGAATCAATATCACCTGTGATATCACACATGATATCACCTGTGATATCCTATGTTCCTTACCACTGATTCAACATAAAGAAGAGACACTATTATCACTTGTGATATTTCAAAAACATAGTTAATATTTATTTATTTGTTTTGATATCCTATTTAATGTGTGTTTTATCACCATATTTTATAGCTTCTAATAGTGTGAAATCCGATGGCGTGGCTTAATATGTGTTTGTTGTTATGTTTTAATTTATGTTTCAACTGGTATTGAAATCTTTTCGTTGGTAATATAAAATGCTAATAATAATAGTCTATGTTCTCTATACATAAAGGTGTTATCAACTGGAATATCCAACTAAGAACATGAATTATCACAAAAGATAATCAACTTCATATAGAATGTTAATGATTATGGTTTTGGTTCTCTACATATATGTGTTATCAATTGTGATAACTGAGAATATGAAATATACATTCTTACCAAATGTGATAATGAATTTAGTATATGAAAGAAATAATAAATATCACTTGTCATATTTTATCGCCGGCTCAACATTCGGCTTCGATATTGCCTGAACTTAAAAACACTTTTTCTTCACCTTTACATATGAGTGATATCATATGTGATAAAGTAATAAATATGACATTCATTTTGGTATTTTACATATAAGTAATATCACTGGTGATGAAGTAATAAAATTTAATTCTTGTATTATATGCATGGGTAATATCACAGGTGATAAATCATTAAAACGGACAAAAATGTATGAAAATGGAAAACATATGAAAACGAACTAAAACATAAGAAAACATATGAAAACGTATGAAAACGAACGTAANAGTAATATCACTGGTGATGAAGTAATAAAATTTAATTCTTGTATTATATGCATGGGTAATATCACAGGTGATAAATCATTAAAACGGACAAAAATGTATGAAAATGGAAAACATATGAAAACGAACTAAAACATAAGAAAACATATGAAAACGTATGAAAACGAACGTAAACGGGCGAAAACATAAGAAAATGGACGAAAACGTGTGAAAATGGACGAATACATATGAAAACAGACGAAAATGTTTTAAAACATACGCGAATGTCTAAAAATGGATGAAAACGTAAAAAACAGACGAAAACGTATGAAAACGTGCAAAAACGTCTGAAAACGGACGAAAACGTATACAAACGTATGAAAACGGACGAAAACGTATAAAAAAATGGACAAAAACAGACGAAAACGTTTGAAAAGAGACGAACACGTAAAAAACGGACGAAAACGTATGAAAACGAAAAAAAAGTCAATTTAGAAAGAAAAAAAAGTGAATCAGAAAAAAAGACAAAAAAAATAAAGGAAAAAGAAAAAAGAAAAAAAAAGGAGGAACATGAATTGGAAAAAAAAAGGAAGGAAAAAAAAGTTACGTCAATTGGTAAAAAAGCCCAAAAAAAAAAAGAATAATATGAGATACAAAAAGAAAAAGAAAAAAAAACATGGACTTAGGTTTTTATGGTTTAATCTTAGGTTAATCCCTACCATTAGATCAAACTAGATAGATGGTGAGGATTTGTCCATTGGTATGCACCAAAATAAGGGTATGCATTTGAATTTTCCTCTATACTCATTTTTAAAAGTTCTTTTCATTATAGCTTATTAATCATTTATAAACTTGTGTCACAAACAAATGTTCAAGAATGGTTTTTTATGAAAAGTAGTTTGAGCAAACTAAGCAGTTTTAGGTTAAATAAAGGTATTTTAAATTTTTTAAGGCGTGATTATCTTTCGAGTTTATAATTGTTTATGTATGGCACGTAGAGCGAGGATTTGAGGTAAACGAGATGGTGATGATCGTGTGTTCGGTTTCCCGCGTTCGGTAAGGACCCAAAGATAAGATTTATTATTTTGAGTCGGGTAACACTCACATACGATGAGGGTTATAGTTTGTGTTTTTTGTGTGTGTAAAAATGGAAAAGATAGCTTGGATCTTTCTCACCAAATGCATCGATATTTATAGGGATACATTTGGAGTTGTACGTGACACGTTGATATGATCCAGTGGTCATGGATGATCCAACGGTCCTAAGTATACCACGTGGTGTTCATCTTATAAAGAAGACAAGAATGAAATATGGCGCGACGTCCTTGACTTAGGTGGTTATTGGGATCTTCGGAAAGATCTTCATGTATTAGCGAAATACCAGCGGCACTACCTTTATGCGAATGAGGTAGCTACGCGTGACACCGGCATATAACGGTTTTGGGGATAAGTTCCTAGGCCTGTCCTTGCCCTGAAGTTAGTTTTCCATGCAAAGATCTCACGTATGGCCAATGTTTGCCTAGATGTTGATTTTCCAGGTGATATTTGTTGGGCTTTGATGAGTGCTCAAACACTCATCATTTTTGGTCAATTCTGAAACGCAAAACACCTGAAAACACGCAAAATCACATCAAAATGATGAAAATATCCAAGGATCGTGTTTTATGTGTCTCAAATGCAAAATGTTTAAAAACAAATGAAAAATAAGCAAAGTTTGCAGAATTGGCAGTTTTAGTCCCCCAACTTTCTAATTTTGGCAAAACTAGTCC
>LBNU01026822.1:67408-88271 GCA_014162995.1 Artemisia annua | reverse complement strand
CATTTTTGCAGTTTACTCTAAATTTTAAATAAAAAGTATGAAAAAGAATAAATAATATGTGATTGAAAAAAATCATGAAATAAAAGAGTTTTTTATTGGTTAAATTCTTGAAAACCCACTAACATAGGCTAACTTAAAATCTTTGAGTCAAAACCTTGTGTCAAATGTAAAGAAATGAACCAAACAATTGATTAAGAATATTTGAATCTAATCTCACTGAAACCCGCGTACCAGACGGTCCTTCAGACAATTGGATACACATTTAATCGCTGCTAGAGAAAAAGTTACGATCATGTGATACCTTAGTTAGGCAGTATACATGTGAATTTTTTATCGATTTTTTGTTTATTATTATTATTATTATTATTATTATTATTATTATTATTATTTGAACGACAAATTTTTTAACGTTTATATCATCTATTTCACAGTACATTTCACAAATGCTTCCAGCGAGGCTTGAACAGTTGAACTCATAAGCTCTAAACTGGTGACAACTCACATACCACAAAACCAAAGACCTTGGGGCTTGGGTGACTCTAAGGCTAGTGTGCAAGGAGGTGATGGGATCACCATCCGGCCCCACTTCACACTTCTCTCCCTTGCCCACCAACATTTGCATCACAAAAACACAATTCCCAAAACATTATTCGGTGAACACTTCACCAAATGGAAAAGCAAAACAATTGGGCCCCATGTGTACCTTTTTTTTGTAATTATTTTGTGTGTGAGTGTGTGGGGGGTATTTAGTGAGGTTTATTTTTATAAAGTGGGTATTTAATTAAAAGTGAAGTTAAAGGTGATGATGGTTTCCTTGCCTTCCAAAAAGTGAAGAGTAGTGAACTGTGAAGGGAAGTGAGAGGAGAGAGAAAGCTGACGTGGCGCTGATGTGTATGATGAAAGTGTAGTCACCTTGCCTACTAGCCTAATCACATAACATGAACATACGAACTCTTATCCATATCAAGTTATCAACAATTAGACTAAGTAATATGCTCTAGTTCGGTGACATCTAAATAAAGTGTTACGGGTTAAGAGGTAATATATATCCTTAATTAGCCATGTCTTAGCGTAATAATAAGGCAAGTATATGAATATGAATTTGCTTTATTTGTAAGATAGCGGAAACAATTTCCAGCACGACAACAGTTAACCGCTTACAAGACGATCTTGTCATTCCTATCTGTCCTTCATCATATGACAACAACACAAACAACGTTTTGCCCACCTTTTTAACACTTTATCATGTATAGAATAGTACTATAACCTTTTTTTGATAAAATGAAAAAATTTTAAAGTGTGAAAAAGAATATTTAATTGGGTACCAGTAATGATTAATGGTAAAACTGCAACCATAAATTTGGGGTTTTTTCATGTGCGTTTAGGCATGAACCCACATGGTCGGTTTATAAATTCGTGATTCGTGGTGTAATAAATATTTTAATATAAATAAATAAATAATATCAAACTTATTTACTTACTGTAATTTTTTACTTTTGATAGACATGCACAATGGTAAAAATAATAAAATTTATTTGAAAATATGACACCAAAGCAACTCTAATCAACTTATACTAAAAATAAGTACAAAATAATAATAAAATATGTCATTAATAACGAATCAAATAAATAAATTGTACTAGCAACTACTTCAACGTGATCAAATTATATCCTTCTATATACATCCACCCATTCTAACTTTATAAAAAAAAAAAAAGCAAAAATACAAATTAAAAAAAAATAATAATAATAACCTTAAAACAATATAATAATACTATCTAATGCTCCATCTCGAGTTTCAGCAACAGTTTTCGATCTTCCATAGTCGAAAACCGCGGTTTTTTCGATGGAAGTGGACTTTCAACCTCTTGTTCATTAGCCAACAAGAGTTGACTTTTCTTACCACAGTCAACGCTCAACCCTAGTTGAAACCCCGGTAACATAGCCGGCAAGTTCAAGTCAAAATCACGTTGTACTACTTGACTAGGTGCAGTAGATGACGTGGCACCACCGTCAGATGACGTCACACCACCACTACCACCATCATAGTGCCGTCTTTTATGACCACCAAGAGCTTGACCAGTAGGAAATGTCCTATGACATATAGAACACTCATGCAACTTCCCACTAGGCTTCAAAACCGAAGAAGTGGCGGCGGCGGCGGGTGTGGCGGCGCCGCCGGAAGTTGAAGGGTGGCTGTGGGTGTCTTCTGGGTTGTTTTTTCGGTGGCTAGCTTTGTGACCACCTAGTGCTTGGTAAGAATGAAACCCTTTGTTGCAAACACTACATTTGTAAGTATCATGTGGCGGCTGTGTAGTAGTAGATATGGCGGCTGTAGGGCTGCCACGTGCAAGTAACATAAGACATATAGCTAGATACTCTTCCTCGGATGCATGTTGTGGTAGTACTAGGTTGTTGTCGTCCATGGTGACACGTGGACGTTTTGAACGTTTGCCTTTGTGAAGAGATGGCGGCGCCGCCGGTGTTGTAGGTGAGTTGAGTGCTTCTAGTGCCATGTAATGTTTTGAAAATACTATTTGTTGTGTGTTATTTTTGTATGTGTGAAATAATATGAGAGTGAAGAGTAAAATGAGAAAAGAGAGTGGTATATATAGGATAGGGAGTAGTTGCGTGTGGGGTGGCGGTGAGAGTGTTGTAGAGGTTAATCTAGTTGGATAGAATATTGGTGAAATAATTTATAAAAAGTTTGAAAGATAGGTTATGTGTTGTTGTTTTTATATGTTATTACGTGTGAAAGATAGAAAATGTAGAAATGAGGGGAAGAGGGTGGATACACGTTGAGTAGTTGGGTGGCGAAGTCGATCAAGAGTGGGAGTGGAGTAGCTAGGGTGATCGACAACACCAGGACTTTTTTGTTCTTTTTCCAACTTTTTTTTAGATTGGATCACATAGTATTTGGAATAGAACTGTATTCTTAAAGGATATCATGTTAAATGTCTTAAACGTTTTGATTTTTATCTCATTTAAATATCCCTTTTATGTGATTCCTTTAAGTATCAATTTAAGTATTGTCTCATGAACTTTTTGACTGACTTATTGGATGAAAAATCTACACTTAGATTAACAGGCGTTTTAGTTTTTGAATGGGTTAAAAGGAAACATGCGTTTGTTGATCTAACTGGGATTTCTCCTCTCGTAGATTTGAGTAGCCGGGGTTTTACAGTGTGACATGCTGCTTTGAAAGCCGTCTTTTACAAAGTGACAAAACACGAGAAATCATGCATTGAAAATCAAAATGTTTTTTCTTTTTTTCGCGTTTGATACATTTAGTTTCTTTGCACCAGAGGCAGTGGAGATACTCAACAGAGTCCAACAGGTTATGCATAGTAATGTTATGACAGTAAAATCTATAAATGTTGTTTTTGAAATAATTAGTTTTGTGACCTAAAAAAGACTAGTGAGCCAGTTTGTTGTTTCTTTGGCTTCCACAGTTCCACCTCCATGTAGATACAAATTGTCTATTCAATAAATGTTTATGTGATATGTATCATGTAATATGACGCAATGTTGTATTTTGGATTTATTACTCAACATGAACTAAAGTATGTTGCTAAATGAAGAAAAATATTCATACTTAAAAGCATGTTTGTCACACAAAATTATTAAAAACTACATTTATCTTTTAAAAAAATAAGCTTACTTAAAATAATAATACAATAATACTTAGCTTAAAAATACATCACACAAAATTAGGTACAACTATTCCCATAACTATAATTTGGGACTTTAAATAAAGTTAAGACTTCATACATTATAAATTACTCCTCTAAACTATTCTTTTACGATAAGATGATTAGTAAATTTGAAGAAGTAGACACAAGTGTGTATATATTACGGAGTAACATCTCTTAGTGAGCAAGAAATAAAACAAATTGTTCTAAAAGTATCAAGAATATAGTGTACGTAAGATTACACGCGTATAGTATGACTTGTAAAAGGTTAAATGCCAACAAATTAAACGTGTCAATTTTTGCTTTAACTTACGAGTCTCATGACTTGTCTTTTTAGTATATGCCGTAAAACCTTGAACCACACTTCTAGACTTCCCCAGTATACTCCGTATAGTACTTATCCTCCACTTTGCTTTTGCCTCGTACTAGTATTTTACGTCTCTAAATATACTTTGTTGAGTGTTGGTGTATATGTCCGGACGACACATGTCGTACGAGAAAAGCCTTCACGTGTCCGAATGAACATATAATGGACGATGAGACATGACACTCTTTTATTCTGGAGATCTTTTTACCCAACACTCTTTTAAGTAGTGATATGATTGTCACAAACATCTTTGTTAACTCGGACATGAACAAATATACTTGAGCTAGGAGCATGGACGAAGCTTCTTTGGGGCTGGGGTGTGCCCTGGCCTCCTCAAATTTTTTTGTCTTTAGTGTAATTTATGCATTGTGCTAGTGTAAAAAATTATTATTTAACAATTTGGCTCCTCCAAAATTAATAAGTTATAGTTCGGCTCCCTAATAAAAAGTTTCATGCTCCGTCCCTGACCAGAAGGTATTCATTGTACATATATTCACATGAACAAATATACTTGAGCTAGAGGGTGTTCACGTACATATCCTTTAAGCGTCATACGAAATGGAAAAATATGACTTTTTAAGATCTTTTAGAATTTAATAAAATGCATACTTTTGCGATTTCTAGAAAAGTGTACATTGTATTAGATTTGTGAATTCGCCTCTGAACACTTTCTAAAGATTCTCAGCCTTAATTTTTTGTAAAAAAAAATTGAAAATTAACTTTATAATATATTTTTATTTACATATTAAAGCATGTCATTTCAAGAAGGTCATGTATTTGTGTTAATTATAAGCTGTGTTGTCCTTCTGAATTACTCGTATAAGCATGTTTAGCTTGAGTAACAACTTTATATAAATTTTTTTGAACAACTTTTTTTTGAACAATTTTTTACAACATTTGAATTAAAAGACATGAACAATATCATACATATATATATTTCAACACGCCTTCATACTAACACAAGGCTTTTTAAATCGTGCTAAACGCACCTTTAGTTAAACACATGCTCATTTTGGTATCTATCTATTAATTTGGATAACTACATCCATGTAACATGTTTTACACGAGGCTGAATGAAATATCGAACAGTGACGTACACTTGCCCTTTTGATCATAACTCTATGCGTTTCATTTAAATTTAATACGTCACATATGAAGCTAATACTTTATCGCGAAAATAAGTACATGTGATCTTATTAAAATAAACAGAAAGGCGTTTTCGGATAATACATGTTTATTGAATTCCATCTAAGCATTTGTTTGATATAAGCCAGTCGTAAGCATCGTTCTTATCACTACTCAACTAATTCATAAATTAATCAAAGAAAGTTGTTATCGTTACAAACAACACCTTGATATATATATACTAGCTGCATAGCAATTAGTTCTAAACAATGCATGCAACTTGTAGGCATATGTTTAGACATTTATAAATACTTTTATATTGAATTCTCAAGAGAAAGTGAAAAAGAAATTAGTACCTAAATATTAAACATAAATTTTTTATATAAACAATGTGATTAAGTTTAAAATCTATTTATCTTTATGTTTTACGTATGAGAAATGCTATAACCATAAACTTTTGCATAATGATGTGTAACAAAATGATTTATTATAAATTGTTTAAGTGTCATGTTTGTGTTGTGAAAGTTTTTTTTTTTTTTTTTTTTTTTTTTTTTTTTTTTTTTTTTTTTTTTTTTTTTTTTATGTCGACCCAAAAAATGAATACTAGGACTGAAAAGTAGGATGTATCTCTTTTGGTCATAAAAATAAGCAAATTAAATGGTAAAAGAGGTGGTAGTAGTTTTGTGCAGCTAGCCACGTGTATCTCTTCTATATCATTGCTTTTTTTGTTCACTCTTTTTACTTAATTTAGTAGGTTGATAAAGATCTGTCCATTATGTACACTTTAATCTAAAATATATAACTTCAAAAAAATATGTGAAATTTTTGGTTTTCCTTGTAATTTACTGATATAGACGCCAATTATCCATCTTTAAACATTATCATATATCTACACACCACATCTTAGTATAAAAAAATAGCTTTAAATCATGATTGATATGCATTTGACTTTGCTAAAGCATTAAGATGGTTTTTTTTTTATTATTATTAAAACACTAAAAAGAAACGGATAAAAAAAATGTGTTATACTGTATAATGAGAGGACAAAATGACTCTTTTGTAACTTTACCCCCTTATGTCACATCCCGGGAGGTTGGGGGAGGGGGATAACATAAACCATCGCTCATAACTTGCAATATCAAATAACGTGTTGTGTTGTTATTTTCGTAAGACAAATTAAGGTTAAATCGACATATGTGGCGTATCATTTAGAATATAAATAGTTGGTATATCTCAATTCGTCGACATGTAGTTGTTGTTATGGATTATAACTTGGTAACAAATATGCTTTACGTGTCTTCAAAAGTGTTATGCCTTTTTAGCAATACTTTACTTTAAAACAAGTTTGATAGCAATATATAATTGAGTTATGCAATTGCAAACACATTAGCTTGTTTTTATTTCATTTCATTTGTTAAGTTAGGGTGCAAGAAATAATAAGGCTTGGGGTTAGTATAGTGACACGTGGAGGCTAGTTTGGTATCGAATGCCACGTTATGTGAGTTGAGTCGCGTGTAGGTACAATTGATTGTTTGGCAGCAAGTCATTGGTTGGAAAGTACGCTAGCTATACTATTCATACAGTCTATTGCCACCCCATCACTCACTTTGATGACGTCCTTTATGTATTTTCATTTTCTTGCAAGTGATAGACTTGGTGGCCAAGTAATAAACTTGGTGACCAAGTTATTACCCTGTCAAACTTATTGTTACAATGTCTCAAAATAGTGTTACTTTTTTTTATTAATCAATAAAAAAAGAATTAGTAGATGAGAATGATATTTTATCGGTTGCAGAGTGTAATGATTACACATTTTTTAAATTGTAGTATATTTTTTGTTTGATGACAATAATTTTGAAATAGATGGAGTAATTTGCAGAACACTTAATGTAGACATTTTTAGGAGCGGACCGAGGGGGTTCCTAAGAAACTCATGAATTTTTCTTGCATAGTGTAAAACTATGTCAAATATACCGATTTTGTTCTAAAATGAACCTGGTCTTTAATTTTTCGGTTACAGTTTTCGTTACTTTTCATAAAATAAACGTGATGACTATTGAGTTTGAGTCCACCACTGGAGATTTTACTTTTTCACATTAGTACGGAGCATATTTGCAAGTGACTATAAAAGGGTTAAAAACAATCAGGTAAATATTTTTGTAGCAGGGATGGAATTAGGGGCATTGGTATTATGGAACTTGATAAAATTTTATTTCGTAGAGCTAACTTTTGTGAAAAACACCGATGCACTCGTCCTAATACATTGTGTTTCTAATTATTACTTAGTTAGTCCATGGTCAATAAGTGAAAAGTGAACTTAATTTTTACTAAATTCGATCATTTTTATTAAAAATCATATTGTTTTTGTTAATTTTCCCTTTATACTATACGGTCAAAAAAAATTATGACCCCGGTTACTTTTAGATAATCTGAACAAAAAAGCTCATATATTTACGTCACGTTTAGAGTATAAAGAGAGACCTATCAAAGAATCAAGCTATCTAAAATTTGAGTTGCTTTAAGTTTTGCTTTTATCTACTTATTACATCATGTCTTAAACAAGTTGTTGTTTTTGTTTAAGATTCGATTTGGTTATCTATGTCGACATATCCACAGGTTTATGTTGATTGTAGTAGTTAAATTGGGTTACTTGTTAAGATTTAGTTAAGCAAGGTCTACAAGTCATTTAGCTAGTATAGAATTCATGCTAGTTAAGTAACTAAAGTCCAAACACAAATTAAATGTGCACATTGTTGTAAGGTAGACACGTTAACCCGTGGAAAGCATGATGTATGTTGAATATGATCCTTTCCGAACAAACTTATTTATTTTATTTATTTATTTTTTACATGAATGTGAAGTGTTATCTTTGATTTGATGACATGTGTTAGTTTAAAGTTCGGTTATGCACATAAACCACTCTTTGTACGCAACACAAGCATGTATATGTATGTAACGCCGAGTCCTTAGTAAAGGTATGGTTTGAGGTACAAGTAAATTGTTATAAAAAAACGAAAATGTTTGTTATATTCATCAGTTCTTTTTGTTTTTATATTCATCAATAAAAAAAAAAAAAAGAAAAAAAAATGTTCACTTATCTATTGCCAGAGTATTCATCAATACAAAATACATCAATATAAAATGTTAATTAATACAAAACGTTCATCAATATATCTACATGTTCATCTATAGTCCGTCCATTTGTTCATCAGTACTCCGCCCAAAACAAATAAGAATGAAGACATGTCAACACATGACGGCCTTTTATACTTTTTGGTTGCGAATCAACTTTTTATTTGATACTCTTCCATTACGTTATATATATCGAAACCTAGAGGTGTTCACCTGTTTAGTTATCGGGTTATTCGGTTCAGTCAGGTTTAGGTTTTCAGTTACTATGGATATTACCCGAAAACTTATATATATTTTGAGGAAATACTCAAGTTTCGTTTGCTGTATATTAGGGGTGAGCAAAAAAACCGAAAAGACCGAATAAACCGAAAACCAAAACCGAACCGAACCGAATTTGCTAAAACCGAACCGCACCGAACTACTAATTTGGTTCTTGGTTTGGATATGGGTTTGGCAGTCTGAACCGAAAACCGAATACATATAAATATATATATTTTTTATATATTTATATATATATATATATATACAAATACTATTAAAATGTTATTTTAATATAAAAAAACACCTTTTATGCTTGAAATTTTTTTTTTTTCTAATTATCTATGCAATTCTTAATTTTTTAAAAATAAATAGTGAACAAATACTATTAAAATATTATTTTAATATAAAAAAACACTTTTTATGCTTGAAATATTTTTTTTTCTAATTATCTATGCAATTCTTAATTTTTTAAAAATAAATAGTGATATTTGGGTCAACCCAAGAACAGAACCGAACTAGAATTCAACCGAACCGAACCGAAAACCGAATATGAATTTTGTTCAGTTCGATTCTCGGGTTAACCTGAAAAACAAATTTTAACCGAATTAACCGAACCGAACTAACCGATAACCGAACCGATCAACACCCCTAGTGTATATTGGTCAAAATGGGCGGACACTTAATGTCGAAAAGTGGGCCAAAAAATAAAGCCCAAAAGATTTAGATATTCGGTCGGTCGAGGGTGTTAAGAAGAAACGGAAGGTAAGTAACAAACCACATCCTCTATCTTCGAAATCAAACTAACCAAACTAAATAATAATACTAATATAAATAAAAAAAATAAAAAGATAAAATAAAATAATTTTGTTCAAAGAGGTGGGTGCTATGGCGACTTCGTTACTGATATCATCACCGTTTGTTCAGAGCACGGGCGCGTTTATCGGAGGTCCGGTGAGGAAAGAAAGGTTTGTTAGGAGGTTTGCGGTCAAGGCGTCGTCGTTGGAGAATATTCCTAAACAGTTTAGGGAAGGAAACTTAAAAGATGGATGTAAGTCGTTTTTAATTTAATTCTTATTTAAAATGAAGCAATTAAATTAGGTTTTTCCAAATTTGCCTTGTTTTATTTATACGCCGAAAATAGCAGTAAGTATTTGTTTGTTTTAGTAAAGCGTTTGGTAGCATAGCTGTATGACGATAATTACTATGTGAAAACGCTAGTTGCTAGTAAATGATACTAAAAGTAGTATTTTGATTTCGAGCGTTTAGAATATTTAGGAATGCTAGTTGTTTGTCACTTTAAAACGCTCTTAAACGCTCTCTGCCAAACATACTAAGATATAATAATTAATAAGTAAGAAAAGTGATAAAACATAGACAAAAGAAATGAGCAGTATCGTGTTTTTTGCTCGGGTTTCTACTTTTTAAATACTGCAAATCGACAGAATGTTGACTTTAGTTGAAGCTTTCCTTTGTAACATTAGTGGGGAGTTTTATTCCTGGAGAAGGATTCTCTCAAGTTGTTTTTACAACTTAGCCATTGGATTTATTCCTAAGCAGTTTAGGGAAGGAAACTTGAAAGATGGATGTAAATCTCCTATTTCTTTCTTTTTATTTTTATTATTGTTAATCAAATAACTTTTTGCAACTAGTTACAAATTAAGGTGTGTTTGTTTCGGCTTTATATATAGCCAGCTTATGACTTTCTTATTTGATTTTAGGCTTATCTTTCATAACCTCATTTTTTGTGTCTTATTTTTAAT
Source organism: Artemisia annua (assembly GCA_014162995.1). Lineage (NCBI taxonomy): Eukaryota > Viridiplantae > Streptophyta > Magnoliopsida > Asterales > Asteraceae > Artemisia > Artemisia annua. The sequence goes on along the minus strand of LBNU01026822.1, from coordinate 77,934 downwards.
CTTTTCGCCTTATATAAGTTTCTGATGTTCTAACAGTCTTATATAAGCCGAAAAGTTTCAAAATAAGCGAGCTTATGAAACATAAGCCCAAAACCAAATAAGTAAGTCATAAGCTGGCTATATATAGCCGAAACAAACACCCCCTTATGCATCATTAAGAACGGGCGCGTGGTGGGTGTCTTCTTGGGTTGTGGGTTAGGTTATGTGCAGCTGACCATTACACCCAGTCTAAGTTGGACTTGTTATCTTGCTACTCAATAAGGAATGTAGTTGAAAACATAATACTCAAAGGTAATTATGCTTAGATGCGGCGTAGACCTTTTTACACTTCACTTACAAGTTACAATACCCTATCCAGAGCGGGGTATGATGGAGGTAAGATGTAGACAGTCACACCTCTACATCCGGCCGTACATGCCTTTATTATATTACTCAAAGGGCAAAAGTTGACCTTAAATTCATTACTTATAAGTTGTTAGAATGTTTTCAGTCATAAGCTTGAAAAGAGAACTTGAGGTGGAACTTATAATCAATCGTGAAAATAATAAGTGAACCTTTATGATGTGCTGTTTTGTTCATTACATTCCCTGCATATTAGTAATTATGACTACACTATAGGTACCTCCTTTTTGAAAAATTATATTTTCCTTTGAAAAATAGTAGTTGGGAGCTTTTCCAGTAAATGGAAACCAAAGGATCTGACGAGTATCTAGTGCGAATCATTAAACAAGCTGGTGTATGTTACTATATAACGGCCTTTCAAGGCACATGGTACTGAAATGGCTAGCGTGTTTTGTGTGAAGTTTGGAATTATGCGTGAGTAGTCAACTTCATTGTTTAAATCCCTGCTTGAGCTATGCTCTGTGTGATTTTAGTTTAGTTTGGATGCGTAAAGGAAAATATACAAGTTGCTGAATTTGAGATAAAAGACGGGAATGTATTTAGTGCTTTCCATTTTATTCATCCACGACTTTTACATGCACAGCGACCATGTCTCTAGTATGATATGTACTAGCAGAATTATTCGACCATTTTGAGTAGTAATGTCTATGTAAAGTATCGATTAATTAGAGAATTGGGGAGATTGGAGGGAGTACAAGAACAGAATGAGTAAGAAATAAGACCAGGAAAGGGACATCCTTGATGCTTGATGCTTAATATATAAAAATTGCTAATTAAACTGATTGATCTACATTTCAAATCATGTTTCATTTCTCTATCATATCATTATATATCTAGGATAACTAAGAAACTGAACTACAGAAGCTAATTTATAGTTATATCGCTTGTGATGTAAAATGCAATTAGCCCATAATAGGAGGTATGGCACACAAAGAGGTAGGAGGGAAACTGTGGCTTAAGTATCTTTATCCTGCTACGTTATGTTGGTATGTGTGTTATGTGGTAATTGAGAGTTGAGAGTGTGAGCTTACACCTTATGAACTAATAAAACAAAAATTTGTGATGTGAGCTATGTGGTATTTGTGAGTGTGCAACAGTTAGCATCTTCAATCTGGAGTACTGGATACTGAGTTATCGCTGATGAACATCACTGGCTCTGCATGATGTCTTTTTAATCAAAAACAGAATAGCTCGTAATGTTTAAAATCTACCACTTAGTCATGAGTGCCGGCCGCTGAGAGTATGTTATTTGGAAACTGAAACAGAAAAATATTTATTTACTTGAAAGGGACAAAATTAGTGGTATCGGTAGCTGCTTTCTGATGAGTTGTAGGTATTGTTTTTGATGATTTATTAAATTCAGATTTGCTTTTTTGCATGAAAATCATGACACGGTCGTGTTTGATGTGATATAGAGTTTTTGAGATTATCGTTTATGAGCTGCTAGGTAAATTAAACTAGTATGTAATCGGACATTCTTAATTACTTGTCCCATATACAAACATCGGAAGAAGCAATGTCATCCTGGTAGTGAACACCATCATTACTTTCTTTGAGGTTAATAACTATGTGTAGGAGTTTGGTTGAAATATCAGGGGGGAAAAAGTGTAAATGAGGTAGATTGTTTAATCATATAGCTGTGGTGTTTAGTTGAATTTAAAGCGCACTGAAACCTATACCGGATTCTGTGTAGATATTGATTAGTAGATACCAACCAGAATCTTCAGTTCAAACTGGAGTTCTAGTTTAACCAAGGATTATATCTTCTATTCATTAAGTTGCGTGACTGTTTCATAATTACATGCTACTTGAATCCGAGACTTCAGTACGACTTACCTGTGTCTTTCCCTTTTCACCTGTGCAGTGATGGACAATTACAAGAATGTTCCTCAATATCTCTACGGTCTTAGTCCTTCACAAATGGACATGTTCATGACAGAAGATAATCCCGTAAGGCGGCAAGCTGAAAGCGTAACAGAGGTATTTTCATTTTCACTTTGCAGCTCCTTTTCTAAATTAAATCCTAGTTCTAATGTGTACATGCTGCTGTAATTGTCTCCCTAAAGTCAACAGTAGTATAGGAAATGGAAAATTAGAAAGAAAGAGACATTTAAATGTTTTGGCATGATTTTTTTTTTTTTTTTTTTTTTTTTTCTTTCTGGAATTGTATCGAGAATTCACAGCATGTGCAACTGTATAAGGAATTTGAAGAACTAGCAAGGCTTACACTTGGTGCTTTACCTTATTGACAGGACACTATCTCATCCTCTCATAATTACTTGAATCATGGAGGAATGTGGAGTCTATCTGGAATGAATGACAGGCCTTCCGCGAAATACAGTATGAGCGTTAGCATGTATCGTGGAGGAGGCAGAGCTGCTGGAAGACCTAGAAGTGCTCCTCCAGATTTGCCATCATTGCTTTTAGATGCTCGAATTTGCTACCTAGGAATGCCCGTAAGACAGTCTAGCTCACTTTCTTACATTCTTTTATTTATACTGTTACACTGTCCTAAAATAATCTTTTTGCTCCAGATTGTTCCGGCTGTAACCGAGCTTCTTGTTGCTCAATTTATGTGGCTGGACTATGACAATCCTTCAAAGCCTATATATCTATACATTAATTCATCTGGAACACAGGTAAAACTTCATTTCTTTTATGATTTGGAAATTTCATAACATATCTTCATAAATTAATTTTTCCCACATTGCATTGCCTAGAATGACAAAATGGAGACAGTTGGATCTGAAACCGAGGCTTACGCTATTGCTGACATCATGTCTGTAAGTGTTAATCCACTATTTGTTGCTGTCCACAATTCAAAATCTGGCTCAACATTAATTGAAGATGTTAGTCTCTATTTTCTGTGCATTTTACTGATATGTTTATGTTTCTTTCATAATATGCCTCAAGTACTGCAAGTCGGACGTTTATACAGTGAATTGCGGCATGGCATTTGGTCAAGCGGCAATGCTATTAGCCCTTGGTACCAAAGGATACCGTGCAATGCAGCCAAATTCATCTAGTATGTTCTGCGTAATTATATTTTATATCATTCTTTACTGAATTCTGGTTTTGTTCTTACATGGTCAGTTGAATCACATTAGTGTTTGTTGTGTTGCAGCAAAGTTATATCTACCTAAAGTGAACCGATCAAGCGGGGCTGCTATAGATATGTGGATTAAGGCCAAGGAGCTGGACACAAACACAGATTACTTCCTGGAACTCCTTGAAAAGGGAATTGGAAAACCGAAAGATGAAATCAATAAAGATATCATGAGGCCCAAGTATTTCCAAGCACAAGAAGCCATTGATTATGGAATTGCTGACAAAATTATTAGCTCGAGAGATAATGCTTTTGATAAACGGGTATGCTTTTCTTAATCATATCTATTCTCCAACCTATTTGATCCATCGATTCTGTAGCAACCCGTTTTAATAATTGGTTTTTGACTGTTTAGAACTATGATGAGATTCTTGCACAATCGAAAGCGGCGAGGAGAGGTGCAGGTGGTGCACAGGCGGCTCCCTCTGGATTTAGGTAAATGTGAAGGCCACTGCTCCATAGACGGGTTTGGAGAATTTCGTTGGGGTGGTATCGGGTTTGTATCATATTGGTCTACTTTTAGCAGGAGTACCAAAACCTGTGACCAGGTAAAATGATAGTATTGTATACGGTCATACGTAGAAGTGCTTATGACTTCCTGTAATCTGTATTCTGTACCCAATTTGATAATCTGAAGCTACGAAAGTAATGTCGAACCTTTGAACTGATCTTCAGCAGAAATTTTCAACTTTAGCATTTGCATGCATAAGTGATCAGACAAATAGACAAGTATTATGTTAAACTGAACCACAAGAAGACGCGGGTCAATGCGAATGTAAGCCGGTTTATTCTTTTGGGTTATCGTTCTGACCTTTCATAAAAACAAGACAAACATTTGGGTTCAAAAGCTTTTATGGTAACAAGAATTTGGTCTAATCCATTCCAATTATTCCGATATTACCCAACGTGTTACATAAGGCAAATATTTTGTTCGATTTTTCGCAATTTTTTTCCGTACCTCTGTAAATAACCCAATATTGGTTCACAGTCAATAACATCTTCACCATCTAGACTAACAATTTTGAGGACTTATTTGTTTGTTGTATGTCGAAAAGAATTTATTTTATATTTGGATATCGAATTTTATTTTCTATGAAAATAGACATAAAAATACAATCACTAGGATTATTAACTAACAAGGAGTGTGATTCATAGGAAGAATCATCACATACTTCCGTCTTAATCTGCACATTTTGGCTTAGCAAAATAATTGAAAGGCCTAAACATGGGTTTATAGATAGATAGGTTACCCAACTTTCCAACTTTATTCACCTAAGTTACCAAACTTTTTTTTTTTTGTTCACTTAGGTTACTGAACTTTTGGCTAGCATACACCTCATATTTTCAGTGTAATCCGAGTAACCTGGACATATATTTTTGGGTAAGTTAAGTAACATAAATGTCGTGTTTTTACAAGTTTGGTAACTTAGGTGAATAAAGTTGGTAAGTTAATGTCAAAATCGTATTGTCTAATACCCCATTTGAACAAAAAAAAAAAGTTTGATAACTTAGGTGAATAAAGTTGGAAAGTTGGGTAACCTATCTATCTATAAACCCGCCTAAACATATGATTAATGTTGTGCCTAAATCAACGTAACAATAGTTTATTGGTTTATGAAGAAGCGGGTCTTTACGTTGTCACCACCAACAGGAGCTTGGGGAGCATAAAATTCAAATCATTATGTGCGGGACGAGAATAGCATTATAAACCACTTGAAAGTAATTGTACACAACGGACTTGAATGCGGTGTTGATGATTGTGTTCTACCGAAAGTGATCAAATTACATTCAGAAATACAATCTTGGTACCTAGCACACAAAACCTACTCTTCAACAGGCAAAACACTCTAATTTCCAGTTACGAAGCAGCATTTGGGTAAACTTTAGGCTTAGGCTTCACTTCGACCTCATTCACGCTGCGCACAAATATGGCATCTGGTTCATGACTGCAAAACCAGACACAACCGTTAGTACTGAAGTCTATGCACAAACAAATACTATAATATAAAGGTCTGCAAGAGAAATGAAATATTACGGTTTCTCTCCCTCTTCATATGTATAACTCGATGCAACCGCCAATAATCGACCATCTCTGCTGAATGATAAGGCAGCAACACTAGTCGGGTACTTTGGATACTGAAGATAGATCATGAACCCAAAGTGTTAACTGAGAATGAAAAGTAATTTAAATCGAGACAAAGAATGTAGATGTGTACCTGATATAGCCTCTTCTTGTTGTTTCCATCCCATACATTCACAAAACCGTCACAACCACCCGTTGCAAATGTTCCATAGCTGCATAGTTAATTTAAGAAATGATTTGGATTTTATCATCCAAGCTCAAGAAATTGCAATATATGCAGTACAAAAACATTTTGGACTCGTATTTTCACTTGGTTATTATTGAATATACTTCATGAAAGGGGACGTGTAAAACGCAAACCATATACAAATACAAAGAGCTTACACTGGATGAAAAGCGATGGCATTGACGGGGTATACAATGTCTCTTCCAGCTTCAGATTTCCTATGACACTTGAATGCATATCTGAAAATGGTATAAAGCATCAATATATAGAAAAAAATTACAAGTAATAGTGGCTAAGAGATGATTGTGTGTAATGTATTTTTTATTCATCAAACGCATAATATTTTTAGGTCAGAGGCCCTGGTACGGGCAAAGATATAAACAAGGTTCTAAAGGAACCCCATAGAAAGTTTTTATATCTTCTTTCATTTCTATTTCAAAGATGCGTACTTTTTGGATTGACCCGCCTCAGTAAGCTCAAAAAACTCCATCGCAACACGACCTTCCACAGAGCTAAGTGCATAACCTGAAAAATATAATATTTGGCTCAGTTAGAATAAGAAGGTATAAAAGATTATAAATTGTTTAGTAAAAGATGAGAAGCAAACCTGTTCCGTTAGGATAACATCTTACACATCTAGTTTGATACTTTAATGAGGATTCCCTTCGTTGTTCAGGCTGAGACATGTTCCTTAAATCATACACATTAACATGACGTCCAGCAGTTGCAACCACTACACGGTTGCCAACAAGTGATATAGAATAAACACGTTCTGGTTGAGCATATGTTCCTACAAGAGCACGCTCCTGTGCACTTGCGCCTCTTGGGTCCCAACACTTAAGTGTTTTGTCCCAACTGCCAGTAATCACTTGCCCTGTAAACGGTAACCACAAGCATAAATTTGAACTTAGTAAAAATCCCTTGTATTGACTAGTAAAAGACAGAACGAAAACTAGTATATCGTTTCAAAGTATATATTCTTAGTAAAGAAATAAGATAATAGCTTTTAATGGTTTAGTGATTTAATAATGATGGAAATGAGAACCAACCTGTTGCATAAGAGTATTCGATACAGCGAACAGGTGCATCATGGCGTCCCAAAATATCCTCCCTTTCATTGTCGAAAACAAGCCTGAGATAAGACAATAATCAATCAAATACCAGTATAAGTGGTCAGATTGAATCACTGGAAAAGCTACATAGATACGCGGTGAGTATCAGCAAATAGGGTTTTAATCAATCAATGTAGACAGATAAAAGATGTCTTAACAAGATCCAACTTATAAGTATATGGTAGGCTATCCTCTCCCGCAATGAATGTTCATCTAGAAAGGTAACAATTATTGGGAAAACGGAAATGATTGTTTCTATAATGATTAGAGACGTAGTGAAACGATTCAATCATTGTGAACTAGAGAGTATTACTTACTATGGGGAAAGATCATTATATATAATCAAATTTATGTCGTGCTTAAAGTAAAAAGGCCTTAATATGTACTAAAACTACAATTCATAAAGTACTATAAACAATACATAAAATTTTCTTGAATGTGAGCATTAGAGATTTCTCAAATTGTCCCACAAAATTGTAATTTCGTACAGTAACTGTTTGGCAGTCAAATATCTAAATGCGCTTAACAACGGCAAAAAAAGAAGGCACACACTTTCAAACAAAGCAGCCCCAATTATAGTTTATAGGTCAACAATAGATATATACGCAATTATTGCTTAAAAATTGCCATGAAAGACAATGCAATTAACGTAACAGTTTTTGTGGGATGAGAGGAATCGGTGTACTCTATAAGCATATGAGGAATCGGTATACATATCATATACAAAGCAGCAAAGGGCATAATTTGGAACTGAGTATTGACAAAATATGACATTGAATATAACAATAAAGTTGTTGCATACCTTCTGACAGTATTATCGCCACTAGCACTGAAACCAGATGTATCATCATGAAAGCAGCAATCAAGAACTGGACCTCCGTGCAGGAACTCTCCTCTCAACACGTTGGCACTCGCATCATATAGGCGAACACGCTATCACAAAAAAAATATATAACAGGTTGTGACCTTTATTACCAACAGTATGAAATCAATTAAGCTTGTGGTATGTGTTTATACATGTCCATATAAACACATAAAACTCTACCATATGACCTACACCCTAGCCCCTGAAACAGCTCAACCCAGCCTGAGTTGTCCCACTATATGAAACGTCAGTAGAGCTTGGAGGTTTATAACTCAATCTTCATTCGAAGGCCTGCACATAACCTACACCCAAGGTTGTAATTTCTCGACTCACTCAAACTTCAACTATCATCCCCTGGCTCAGACAACAGCTGATTCCTTTCTCAAACATGTCATACTATCAGTACTCCGTCTACCCGATTCCTTTCTCAAATTTACTGGTTACCTTTTTTTGCTTGTGTTACGTCCCCTTATCTCTCTCCTATCAATACAGGTTATCCTTCAGTTCTTTCTAGTTCTACCAAATTTAATCTTAAAAGCTAGTTCCTCAAACCATCTCTCAGTTAGCTTCTAATGCACTTCTAAAGAGTGAAGACGCCATAATTTCTCCAACAATATTAAACTATTTAGGAAAGTGGTATTCCCTCTTCAAGTTGATAGACGATAACTTGCAAGCTAAGATGGCTATAATATAGATCAATGCTACTATGCTAGTGCCGGTGTATCTACAAAGCTTAATGCCTAATGATCCTCCTATGGTTTCCAGCAACCGGACAAAGAAAAAAAGGCACAAATTTATAAAGCCCATATGACGATATTCAGAACTTGTGTAGAATTTTATACATAGAGACTACATAGGTGAGTCGGAAAAAGGAAAACAAACATAAATATTTCAATCTATTTTCTATCGAACCTGCGGATCAAGTTTTGACACCTTATCTTTACTACTTGCCAATTTAGCAATGTCATTACTAATAAGCCTAATTATGAATCTCAATATCCCAGAAATGTCTAAAACCGGCTTGAGTACTCCTACTATATGAAACATCAGGGGAGTTTGGAGGTCAATAACTTGATCTTCTTCAGTCTTACAATCTCCATTAGAAATCTTGCCCATACCCTACAACGAAGGTTAGTATTTCTCAAAACCACTACAGCTTTTCAAACTTAAACTATCACCCCATGGCTCAAACTTCAGCTGCAACGAGAAACTAAAAACGACCGTTATTTTAGTTGCATCGCATACAAACGGTGCTCTATCTACCCGATTCCTTTCCCTCATCTATCTCCTATTAGACTAATTTTATCTTCATTTCCATCTACTGCTTCTCAATTCAATCAAATCTACTTGAAAGCTAGATCCTCAAGCCATCTCTAAGCAAGCTTCTATTGCACTTTCTAAAGAGTGAAGACGTCACAATATCTCCAACAATATCAATAAAGTCCCCTACTCAGTTCCCTAACCTGACACATTTAAACTCTTGAGCTATTCCCTATGTAAGTGGATAGATAATAACTTGCACGCTAAGATGGCTCTTAATATACTCCATAGTTTAGCTTGCTACTGTGCTAGTGTCGGTGTAGCTACATAAAAGTTTAAGGCGATTAGGCGATATATACAGAAGGTGTTTAATGGTCTTTCAGCGGTTTCAAGCAACATGGCAAAAAATGGACAACTTTAATAGCGTGTATCATGTTAAAAAATTGGGTGAAATTTAGGTAACTCGGAAAAAAAGACCTAATATAAAATTTTCAACTCATTCTCTACCGAACCTGCGGATCAAGTTTTAACCCATTGTCTTTACTACTTACCGGTTTAGCAAGATCATAACAATCTGCCTAATTAAGAATCACGATATCCTATCTTAAATTTTATCTCAACAAATCCCTCCTATATCTTCTTATTATCCTACTCGCCCGTTAGACATATCTTAATTTCATTCTTAACTTATATGCGTTTAAGAAACATTCCACTTCTAAAGTCTCCATACCTTGCTTAGACGAGATTGAGTATGGTTGTTGTCACTTCTAAAGTCTACCCCCTTTTCCCCTTAGTCCTAAAATAAATGTCCACTTTCAAAATGCATACAGGACACAACTTTAAAAAATCCAATAAAATGTCATCTGTACTTTTTATAAACACTTGTTTTAAGACAAAGGGGGGTGTATGTTTAAGTTTATCTATAAGCTTATCTGTTTTCGGCTTATGTTTCATAATCTCAATATTTTTCTTCTTATTTTGATACTTACGGGCTTATATAAACCCACAATTTTCAAAATAAACCGATAAAATATAGCTTTTATGAAATATAAGCCGAAAACAGATAAGCTCATAAGCCCATAAACAAGCTTAAACAAACATCACCTAAAATAGAAAGAAGGATACCTATTTATGGGCTTATCTGGCTTTTGCTTATATCTCATAAGTTCCGAGGGCGGACCTATGTAGGGGCAGGGGAGGGTCCCCGCCCCCCAAAATTTGCGGCACCTAGTGTAAATATTATAGGTTTTAGGAATAATTTAGTTGAGGTTACAAACAAATCTCCGATTCGGCCCCTCCAAAATAAATTCGCCCCCCCCCCCCTTCAAAAAAAAAAGTTCTAGTTCCGCCACTGTTAATTAAGTTCAATTTTGAAACTCGTGAGCTTATATTATACTGTATGAGTTTGTTATGACATAAAAAAAAAAAAAAAAAAAAAAAAAAAAAAAAAAAAAAAAAAAAAAAAAAAAAAA
>LBNU01026822.1:46207-67221 GCA_014162995.1 Artemisia annua | reverse complement strand
GGGGGGGGGGGGGGTTATGAAATATAAGCAGAAAACAGATAAGCCCATAAAAGATAGCAAATTTACAACATTAATAAAAAAAAAAATTGTAAGTAAAAAGGGGGTACTTAAAAAGAAAGACCTTATCCCAAGAAGAAACAAGGAGATGATCGGAATGATGGGAGAAACGGAGGTTTGATATTCCGTCCGACGGAGGGCTGATGAGCTCTGTTCCGGTCACAGCCGCCATTTTAAGTGACTTTTCAGTATGCTGATCGGAGTTGTTTGTTTACTAGGGTTTAGTTTATGGGATGGTAGAGGGAATAGATTTCAAAATGAGAGAGAGAGAGGTTAATTTTTGAATTAAAAGGTTTTGAATAAAATAGGAGAGGGATGTGACCCAAGCTACTGTTTTAAAACCCGGGTTTTTAGTCAATCCGGCTGAGTTGCTGGTTCAACTGGTTGGACCGTCGAATCAAATCGATTCTATGTCAAAAATATATATATTTTAAATGTACATGTGGTTTATAAGATGAGGGCAACAAAAATAACAAATAGGTATGCATGATACTAGTATCAAACAAACATTTATAGTTTTTTGACATCCAACAAGGATCGACAACTATGCAAATTACTTGTGGGTTTAAAAACGAAAGAGTCAATTTAATGACTAGGCGATCAAGTACATATGCACTAGTATATTTGCTACTGTATAAAAAGTATTCAGTTCATATCATCATTGGCTACATTGATTAGTCAACACATCAAGCCTGCTTTTAAATATTTCCTTTTTTTTTTTCACACGCCCCTCGTTATTAACAGTATTATTTACAAAATGAAAACTCACACAACACAAATTCCACACATACACCCATCCCCATTTTCCTCCTCCAACACCGCAACACTGTACCAGCTTACAAGAAACCGAAACTGCAATTAGTCAATGTCTAACAAAATATGAAAGTGTATACTTCAGTTACACAACAAGCATGTCCCATTACATTGTCTAAAAAATATCATTTTTGTCTTTTCATCTTATATAAGTTGAACCGGCTGATTATGGGTTCGATGGTTCGACACTTCGACATGGGTTGACCAAAACCCGACGGTTCAATCCGGTTCAACTCTAAGCAAAAACACGGCTTGCAACGGACTTGTTGAACCGATTTTTAAAACATTGCGAAACACCTCTTCTAAAAATGTAACAGATAAATGGTTAGACTTGCCATAATAAGCAAATAAGAACGCGTCTAGTGCTCAGGTAGAGGCGTCTTTGACTCTCGCTTGTTATTACGTTGATCCCATCTCGACGCGTCTTGGAAGCTGAAAATGAAGGACTCGGTAGTCCCCAAGTCCGAGTTGTGGAAAAGTTGTGTGGGTCCAAAAATGAGTTGTGTGAGTGATTTAGTTTGCTTATCTGAGATATATTTAAGTGGTGAATTTGATTGTAGGTGGCCGTGGTGAATGCGGTATTTTGTATACGATGCAATATATATAATGTTTATTTTATCTTTCTACTAATTTGAACGTTTTTAAAATGACAAGATGCCTAATGTAACGAATATATTTACGTTAACAATAAATTTTTGCGTAATTTAAAATGAGACATCTAATCTAAGAGCGACAAATTCATATGTTACATATAGATATATATCGTTATTAAAGGTATGTTTGGCGAAATGAGCTGGAGCTAACGATTAATTCGGTTTAATGATTAAATCACTCGCACAACTTAACGCAAACATTAATCGTTAACGGTTGGATGTAATAAGGAGACCTAAAGAACGTATTCATCACGGTCACCTCAACGCCACATCAGATTTATATCTCTACAACCAACTTCACCACCAATTTAGTGTAATAAGACAACCAACTTCACTATCAAAACATACCCTACTAAAATGCGAAAACACTAAAACACACGTTACACGACTCGGTCTTTGCATCGACTGAGTCTTGCAAACGTGTCATGTTAGACGCCTTGATCCCACACTTCCGTAGCAATGAAGACGCATCTTGGGTGCCCCAAGACTCAGTCTTGAAGACCTGTCTAAATGTCCATTGCTATTCAATTTTGATTCTTGATATTTACTCCCTCCGTTTTAAAATATAAGTCAACTTTGATATTTTTGATTATCTTAAATTTAATGTCTACTTTTAATAACAACCAACCAAAATGCTTCTAAGTAAGTGAGAATAAAATTTTATTGGTTAAAATTGTAAGGGGCCTATTTTTCTTAAACTTTGTGAAATTTGAAATGAACATATAATTTAAGACGGAGAGAGTACTACATATGAATTAATTAATTAAGTTTTAAGTTGTCTCGTATTGAACTACTAGTACATAATAAAAAATTCAGCAGCCAATGTCTATAATTTTGAATGGAAGTGACAAATGTTTGAGTGTGATCTGTTTACATTAACCGGTTAGTCGTGTTGACTTGTTTAATAAGCAATTTTTTTATTTTTATTTTATTATTATTTTTTATTTTTATTATTATTTTTTTATTTTTCTTTTTGCTCGTATCAACCCATTGATGACTAAATTCCACTCAGCCAGTGGTGGAACTACACTTTTTATTTTGGGAGGGCCAAATTGTATGTAAACTTATTTTAGGAGGGCCAAACTACTAAATTCCTATACATTTTTACACTTGCTAAACAAAAATAGTTCATTTATGTGTATAGTACTTTGAGTTGTGGGGGGCCACCGCCCTCTTTGGTCACCACATAGCTCCGCCCTTGCACTCGGCGTAAGGCAAGCGTGATTAATCGGTAAAAATAGCAGAGATAATGATTAAAAAGAATATAACTAACTTGTCAAAAATTTATGATTGTATGCACCACACTAAAAATTCGTGTGTATCTTTTTTTAACTTCTTAAGGCTCGGTCCCATGTCGTTAAAATCTCATCCGAGTCTAAAAGGGTGTTTGTTTCGCCTTATATAGTCGGCTTATGTCTTATTTGATTTTGGACTTATATTATATAAGCTCATATTTTGTCGCTTATTTGAAAAAATTTCGGCTTATATAAGTTTAGTTATGAGGTCATATAAGCTGATAAGATTGAATATAAGCAAAAAAAATGAGCTAAATTAAACTGAAAACCAAATAAGCTATGAGCCCGCTAGATTAGCTTAAACAGAGGGTCTGTTTGGTAGGGGCTTTTTTGGGAGCTATTAACTTTTTGTTAAAAAAAAAATCTCCTATAAAATACGTATATCCGTTTGGATACATTAACTTCAAGTTTTTATTTTAAACAAATAGCTCTTAAATGAAAAGTTGATTTATGAAGCTTTTTAAATATTTTTGGAGCTGTTAAAACTTTAAATTACTCATATAACATTCAAACATTTGTTTACAATTATAGATATATTTTTTTATGTCATTTTACATCTTATAATTACAGCTAATATACCAAACACTTTTATTGATAAAAAGATACAACCACTGTTTACAGCTTATTTGACAAACATAACCAAACACCCCCTAAAATGGTCGACAGTTTAGTAACATAGCCAGGTTGTCCGAATCGACTACAATTACTGGCTACTCCGCGTCACTCACAAACACAAACACAAACAAACCCCTTCTCTCTGATAATTAACCAAAAATCTCATCTGATCACCCCATCCATCATTCCATTTAATTATTATTATTTTTTAATCTAAACCCTAACAAATTCAATCTAAAGCTGATCTTCTACCCAAATTCAATGTTTCATCACTTTTAGCTCTTTTACAACTTATTCCCGATGGTTGTCTGTAAGTGCCGTAAGGTATAACTATTTTTTTCATTTTTTTTAAAATCTAATTTGTGCAATTGAATTATAATTATCCCTTGTTTAGATCAGATCTAGTCACCTATTTTTTATATCATCTTCTTATATCCAATAATAATAATTTGTTAGTATTAGTTTAGATCTTAATAATACCTGATCCACTACCTACTTTATCTACTACTACTTGTTCGATTTGCGAATACCGAATATAGTTTTATGTAACAACCTATTATTTTTGAAGTCACATTTTGATTTAACAACTTTTTATCCCGTTACCGGTGTACGTAACTGACCTTCTATAGCGTAGTGTAAAATAGTGACGTGTGATTCGTTTCTAAATGACGTGGCTTGCGCCACGTCATTGTTTAACACGTCACTATTTTACACTACGCAATAGAAGGTCGCTTACATACACCGGTAACGGGATAAAAAGTTGTTAAATCAACATGTGACTTAAAAAAATAATAGATTGTTACATGGTACTAACTAACGTGAATGTAATGTGTGCAGGCGACGAAATTGTATTGCTTCGTACACAAGGTTCCTGTTTGCGGAGAATGCATTTGTTTTACCGAGCATCGCAATTGCGTGGTAAACGTTACTGTTTAGTGATTTGTTCTTATAGTAATGTGGTGTTGGTTGAGAGTGTTGAGTTGATGTTGTAGGTTCGGACGTATTCGGAGTGGGTGATTGATGGAGAATATGACTGGCCGAATAAGTGTTGTAACTGTCAAGCTGTGCTTGAGGAAAGTGGCGGTGATGTCCAGACGACGCGGCTTGGTTGCTTGCGTATGTTATGCTCGACTCTTGAAACTTGAATCGTTTGTTTTTTTAGCGTATAAGGTGGACTAATTGTGAATTTAATCGTTTTGCGTTATCTGTTTGTTTGCAGATATTATACACACAAATTGCTTAGTTACACATATTAAAAGTTACCCTCCGCACACTGCTCCGGCTGGATATGTTTGTCCAACTTGTTCAACTTCGGTAAGGTTTATAGACATTGGTCTTTGTAGTACATGGCCGAGTTTATATTATTCTTAAATTGACCGACCCTGTTTTATGTGTAATGAGATAATTTATAAGGTCTTATTTGATGCTTTACTCTTGAAATATTAAGACGTGAGAAATGTTTGGGTTAGTCCATAATCGTATTGAATTTGGATTTGTAAGGATACTAATTATATCGACACATTGGTAGTTCAAGCGGACCAATGTTACTAATGTTTATCAGGATCATAGGGGGTGTTGGGGGGTTGTTTATCTAATGTGCGTTTTTGCTTGTTTGCTTATCTACTTATTTTGAGGTAAAATAAGCATGTAGGAAGATAAGCTGCTTATTTCCAGATACTTGTTTGAGATGAAATTAAAGTATTATTGCATTACTTACAAAATAAGGAAATCTAAACACTATTTCTAGAAGTACTTTAACATAAGCTGAAAAAAATAAGCGATACTGAACACCCCCTTACCGCTCTTAGGAAGTCAACTTTAGTAAGATCACCAAAATAATATACAGATTATCTACTCGGTGGCTAGATGTAGCCTTCTGGTTCATCACCTAATATCGCACTTTTGTTGCAGATATGGCCTCCCAAAAGTGTTAAAGACTCTGGGTCTCGTTTACATTCACTGTTGAAGGAAGCAATTATTCAGGTAACCAGTCTCAAAGAACGATATCTTTTATAACTTTTTCTGCTTTTGAGAAATATGCTACTTTGTTGAACTATTGAACTTCGTATACATAATAAGGATTACTCTTAATCATTTTATCAAGATCTGATATTGCTTCTTAGCCTCCCTTTATATCTTTTGCTGTAATCATACTAGAGGTAGAATCTGTAAGATTTACTATCTACTTAAGCTCTCAATTTGGAGCCATGGCTTATTGTTGTCTCTGAAATGTGAGGATAATTCAAAAGGGAGCTTTGTTGTTTCTTAAACTTGTTTGAAAATGAACTGGTGAAGTATTGCACTTTCACTATTCCGAGTAAAAGTCTTTACCTCATAAAATGGACAGTTGAGAAGCATCCCACGTGAAATTTCTCAATCTGGATAGCATATGGACCAATAGCAGATGCTGTTCTTGTTTTATTCCATGGTTACACATGTTGATCGTTTTTTCCAAGAAACATGGAGTTAAAGCAGTTACTATAGATTTTAAGCAGCTATATAGGAGTATCTTACGTGAGGCGTGAAACTGAAGGCCAATATGATGAGGTGGACGTATCCGATTTCTATAATTTTCAAAAGTGAGATTATGGAGTGAGTGATATATTTCATATGTAATATTTTTGAAAAGAAAATGATAATCCTATCGGAATCAGTGTATGATATAGCAGTGAGATTTAAACATTCCCTGCTGGCCTTACTTAATTCTCTGCACTGACATGGTTAAAATAGCATAAGTTAGACTTCTCATAGATCCCACGTCGATAGCTTGTAAAAGAGTGGCCACAAGGAGCTCCGTAGTAGTATCTTAACCTCTTGGATTCAGGAAATTGTAAGCATGTATAGATTGTACATACGCTATATAGATTGTAAGCAGAATGGAACATGATGTTTGGAATAGTGAGGTATGGAAGATGAACCTACTTGGTCCAAACAATGTTCTATTAAGGATGATAGGTTGGTTCTCATGCAGGGAGTGTGTTCCCAAAATCTGATGCCACTTAGTTTTCTAAGTTTGGAAATGTAGGATTTTGGTATAGCCCTTACATGGAGTGGTATGGTGGCTATAGTTCTCATAATGATGCCTGCCAATTCTTGCCCATTCCATTGTGGATGATGGTTGAATGATTTGTGGTTAAGAATTGGTTTGGAAATGTAGTTATGGAACTATGGTCTTGGTGCATTATGGGTGAATAAAGAGTTGTATTGCAGTCTTGCTTTGTGTGCGATCTGTGCAGTGGTCTGTTACTGCATTATCTTCTGGTATGAGGTATCAGAGATATAGTTTGATGTACCCGATATGGGACAGGATAGAATAAAAGTTGAATGTTGTTGTTTCACTGATTTTGGGCATGTCCATAATCAATTTTGAATTTCCTTAAATTGTTGTATTCTTGTTTTGATGATTAATATATTTCACCCTTTGCACCAAAAACATGTAAAGTGTTTTTTTCTAATGCATAAAACCCCCTAATCAGTTATTCCATAAATTAAACTATTACCAAAAGAGTATTATTTGTCATCATATTTGACATACTAAAGAGTTTATAGTTAATATAATTATCTCAGACATCAAGTGTTTCGGGTCAACTCAAGCATCCAACATGGCAACATGTACAAAATTGCCCGTTTTGACTTGAGCTTGTTGTGGCCCATTACCGAACCTGCACATGCTATCTCAACCCTTCTTTGTCGTAGCAACATAGTCTGTCATCCTGTGTAGCAGTGATGTACAGAGGCACAATATGTTGGTATCTAGCGACTTCAGTTAATAATTGTTCATTCCCATGATATTGGTAGTATTTTAACTAAAATAGATTTTGTTGCCAGGGGATGCAGATGGTGGTAGACTTTTAATATGTCGGTTGTAAAACATTTATAGATACTCATGCCTTATAGATGGTTATTAAGATATCTTCATACGAGTTCATGTACTCCACGTGATTTTGAATGTTCTGTTTAAACTTTTAATAGCTTCCTCCACCCCATAGGTTTAAGTTTCTGTGGAAATTTAGTTGCGTGTTGCGGAGTAATAGGCTGACTAGATGATTTTACAGTAATGCACTAAATATTGTTCTAAAACAGAAATCCACAATGTAATTGGATTGCATCAGTTCTTGTATGTACATATTACAACGAAATACAAAGATATGGAATATTGGAATTATTTAGTGTTTATCAAGAACTGAACCCTATAATATAGGACATAATATTGGTTCATAGAGTCCTCGAGTGATGTGACTCTTGCTGTGTCATAATGATATTCTTTATGTTATGCAGACTGGAATGGAGAAGAATGTGTTTGGAAATAATCCAGTTTCAATGTCTAGTCCTCCGGAGCATCTGGTAACAAAAGATGCTGTAGGAGGAAATGGTTCTGCTAAACCTTCAAGCATAGATATTGTGGAGATAGATGCTCCTAATTCAGCAAATCATATCAGAAGCCCACCTTCTGGCGTTGTAAGTACTCTTGATTTTAAGCTTTCTGTTACTGCAATAATTCCCTGTCCAACATGTTCATGTACGTGCTAATTTGAGGTAGCAGTTTTGGCCCATCACACGGAATAGGTTGACTGGTTTTGTTTTATCTCAAATGGTTCACTAAATTTGTTTTGCTAAAAGGGGAATGGGTCAATGGGGTCGAACCAGTTGAGAGTTGCCGTACATCTATTTTTAATGCTTATATCCTCTTGGTTAGCTTTTACCCTAAGATCAAAATTTACTATTGTAATTATTTAGTTTCTAAAAGTTTGCAACTGTAATTAACACATTAGGTTTCTTTAAAAAAGGACAAATAAGTGTTTGCTAATCAACCCAGCCCGTCCCGTATATTAAGTTGACTCATTTTAATCTGAACCTGTTGTGATCGGTTGGTTACCCAACCGGCTCATTGTGGTCTTACTGAGTTTCGAGAATGCAATGCAGCCTGGTGCAACCACAAGAAAGAGCGCACTACAAGTTGAAAGGCAAAACTCTGAGGTTTCGTATTATGGAGACGATGAAGATGCTAACCACAAGAAGTACTCAAGGAGAGGTGAGACTATCGTCTTTTTATCTTGTCTTTTTATATCTGGTTACACGCATGTTCATTGTGATGAGCTTTTTAGTCCTTTTCCAGCTTTTGCTCCCATACTGGAAGTTTGATTTAGTAGTCTGATTATATATTTGTAGGGAGTATCCGCCATCAGTTTTTCAGGAAATTGCTACCTTTCTGGTCACCTGCATTACCAACTTTACCGGTTACTGCACCGCCTAGAAAAGATGGAAATGCAGATGACACCGTCCCGGGTGGTCATACGCGCCACCATAGACCTGCAAGGATGGATCCAAGAAAAATACTTCTTGTCATAGCAATCATGTAAGATTTCTCCTTTTTACATCAATATCAATATTGGAGCTTCTGGAAAAGGCCATACACTGATGCACGTAAAAATCATATGTTTATTTTTGCTACAGGGCGTGTTTAGCAACAATGGGTATTCTGTATTACAGAATCGCACAACGTGGTTTTGGGGAGGAACAACTGTCCCAAGGGGAGGAGCAGTGATGGCTGCACAGATCTGTAGTTGATTAAATGCTTTGCTTATCTGCATATCTAATATAACTTGCATAATACAGCTCATGAAAATGGAAGAATTGCATATCATTTCTGCACCGGCCCGACTTTTACTTTTGGACAGTTTCGAAAATACCCTCTTTTGTTTCAATTGGTTTGTTGTTATACCTGTTTTCGTTAGTTTATAAAACCAGTTTTAAGTGACCCAGACTTCCCAAAGTACAACCGATTCAGTTTGTTTGCTTTATTTATTGTCATTTGTCTTGTGGTCCTTGAAAAACTCCATTGAGTACATATTGAACCAATTTGGATGAATGAGTTATCTAATGCTCATCAGCATCTGAAATGCGTTATTACGCGTTTATATGAGAACTTATTTGGAATCTTGGTGTTAGTTTTTAACTTTCTATAACGAAATAAAACATTTGCTGAACTTTTTCAAAATTGACTCTGGTTGCGATGAAGTATTTGAGAGACGAACACAAATGCCAAATGATTCTGCATAGCTAGTTAACAACAGAAGTAAACATTTCTCTCTTCTCACAACCCTTTATTGGATTTTGCTGCACCGAAATAAGTAATCTTTCTCAAATCAATGCGGAATCATGACTAACGCATCTACAGTTAATATTCCCATGACTAAGTGTGTACGAAGACCGGATTAAGGTTGCCATGGTGAAACACTTTTACAACTGCAACAAGTGCAGCAAACAATATAAGTATGGCACAGTGATTTTAACATGTGTTGAGAGTTTAACCTTTTATTATACAGGTTTCGAGAGAGTATTCTTGTTCGAACGACAATGATATAAAAACTTGAAGTAGATTTTGGGAAAAAAAAGGCTCATATATTTCGGAAAAGAATCACATATCTAAAACATCTGTGCGCTCGTGTGTTATTCTTTGTTCTTTCAAGCTTTACCAGTATAGGGGTAGAGTCCTAACTTCGAACTCGTAAATTATAATTTCTTGGAGCAACCACCTTAGCCGTATAGTCGTTTCATGAGTCTTGCGGGTAGTCTATAGGGTTCGGCTTTTATCTGTCAGGTCACAATAGTGACTCTAATGGGGTTTTCTTGTTTAGAAAAAAGAGAAAACCAAAAGTATTATTGCCGAAAACTTATCTACGGTTGATATTGGTTGACTTATACTTCATTTTGTGTTTTCTTGCGGCGTTTGCTTCTATTGTTCAAGTCCTTTCTTTTCTTAAGTTCTTCTGTTGGTATTTCTGCCTATTTGCTTTATATGCTTGCTTTTCATCTTTTGTCTTATAGATTCTTTATCCTTGTTAAGTTGTTATTGCTTACTTTCACACATGTACATATATATGCGTTCTCTCACCTGCACACTTATACTTGCCGAAGGTCTTCTTAGAAGCAGTCTCCCTACTTTCGAGTTTATCTTGGGTAGGGGCATGATCTGTCTACATTTTATCTCCCCTATATCTCGCCCCAACGGGATTTTTGATGTTGTTGTTGTTGTTGGTGCATTATCTACAGTTGACAACCCCAAACTGCCTAACCAAAAGCCATACTCATAACTAATTTTGTCAAGCATTGCATAAACAAAGTATATTACATCAATCAATCATAAGCTTTATTTACTTGAAAGTTTGAATAGGTATATCTATATGATTGGTACCAAATAGTAAGCAAGTGGTTTCTAGTTTTCTACCAACAAAAACGTGCCAACACAACCATGCTATATCAACTTATTCATCTTCGTATCTAGACATATATACATATATAAGTGAATATACCTTTTAATATGATTTATACTCATTTTATAGTTGAACTATGATTATATAAATATGAGAACGTGCAATGGACGCCCTTACCTCATTTAAATATTGATAAGCTTCATAATGATTTCGTCATCTTTAATGTTTCCTACCGTGTTTTGCACGAGCTTTATTATTATTTTTATAAAAATATATTTATTTATAACGTCCAATACAAAATGTACGTAGAATAAAATAAAACAAGTCTTTTAAAGTCAACCATCCCAAATGCGCCAACATCGCCGAGAATATTTGTCTACGCGGTTTCGTAGCTCCTTCTCATTTGACTCGTGTGTGAGATTTTTTCTATTCACTTGTCTTAAAATAATTGTAGGGTCGAGCAAATAGACCGTTGATCGAACCGAACTGGACCGATTAGACTGGACCAAACATATGTCGGTCCGATTTTAGGTCCACCATTTTCCTCATACTCGGTCCTCGATTCGGTTCAGTCTTATGCAAACCAACCATTATGCTTTGTTGAACCAGACCGGACCGACAAACTGAACCGGACCCGGACCGGACCGACCCGAACATGGACCGAACAATTCGGTCTCATGTTTTGGACAAAATTGGGTTTCGGTTCGGTCCAATACGATTTTCAGACCTTGCTCAGTCCTAAACTTAAATAACCTAAAAATAACATAAATGTTATTTAAAACTTGAATTAATTAAGGGTTTTGCTAACCAATGCCCACTGGGCAGAGGTTAGTTTATAATAAATGAACACAAACTTTCCTGATTAACAATAAAAATACATTAAATATGCATTAAATGCACATTAAATAAACTATAAATTACTATATTTCAACTTGATTTTCACTCAAATAAACCACAATTTAATGTATTTTAATGTTAATTAGGAATGTTTGTTTTCATTTATTAGACACTAACATCTGCCCAGTGGGCATTGGTTAGCAAAACCCATTAATTAATGTTTGCTCTCTTTAAAATTTGTAAGATTTGCTAACAAACTCACTTACTCTCGATCTGTTTTTCAGTAACGGATAATTAATTTGAAAAGCCTGGGAAGGAAAGATGAATACATAATTTGGAAAAAGGGACGGCTATGTTTGGCGAAGGGCTTATGATTGGCGAAGGGCTTATGAGGGTTTATAGGGGCTTGTACTTTTAAAATAAGTCGGCTTATAAAATAAGTCTCGTTTATAAGTCATAACCTTCCATAAGCCCAAGCCCATAAAGAGGGGCTTATGACTGGTTAAATTACTTAAATACCTTTAAAAATATAATGAATTATCATATAAAAGCTGAAAATGTATGTGAAATTAATTTGATGTATTTTTTTGTGTAAATCTTTGTATTGTGATAATCCATAATCAGTGTTGGTTGTTGTATATTTGTTCTATAAGACCGAAAAACGGATATATGTATGATGACCAGTTAATTTAATCTCTATTACATGTAGTGTAGATATCACTCAATTTTTGTATAAAATAAGAAACTAATTCTTTTGTTAACTAATAGGAGAGATCAAGTTTAAAATCAAGCCTTTTGACCGGGTAATAAAAGTCAAAATTGGCTTTAATTTGGTCAAATCATCTAAATTTTATCCAACAAAATAAAAATGTATAAAACACGTATGTCGATTTTGTAAAAGTAAAAGAAATAATAAAAAGAAGGCATAACTAATAAAACTTGATAAATAATATAAATTTAATTAAACTTATTAGTTTCTATGTTTTAAATCACTTTATAAATTTAATAAATACCCGTATGCTTTTATGCACCTTAGACTTTATAATTTTTTTAAAAGAAAAAACAACATATAAGTTGTTGTATTTATAAGTATCATTATCATTATATATTAAATTAATATATACGCCCGGAATTATAAATATTAAAATGGAAGCATGAGTTACTGTGATATGTAAATGAGTACACGAGATTGTACATCTACGAACGACCCATGTTATACATCTACGAACGACTCATGTTATACATCTACGAACGACTCATATTATTCCTCTTTATGAGATTAAGTAAGTATATTCAGAAAAGTATATTTTTTTTACTATCCGCGCTCGATAATGATTCATGTTAAATACGGCTAAACTTATTATTAAGAATTATATAAATATCAAAATGAAGGCACAACCCAGAGTTACTGTGAGATAAAAATAAATACACGATGTTGTCTAGATAACAACAAAGCATGTAATTCCTAAAGTTTAAATAAGAATATCCTGGAGAACATTTTTTTCAGTGATCATTACATGATCATTACATGCTATTAAACATGAATAATGTCTAAAATATGATATCAATAGTTAAATTTAAAAAACATCAACCTCAACACCATGCCGGTTAAACAAAGTTAAATTCTTCGTCTAATAAAATATATATAAAATATTAATCGATATTAATACATAACGAAAAATTAATGAAAAACACGTGCATGAACGGATATTATAACTATATAAGTATAAAATATTTTACATAATTTTATAAGTAAATCTTATTTAACAATCCGTGCATGCATGAGGTTAAAAACTACTCTCTCCATCTCAAAATTATTTCCATATTTCCTTTTTGGAATGTCTAAAAAAATTGTCCACATTTCATTTTAAGTACAGTAATAAAAAAGAATTTAGTTCTATTTGAATTGTTGAAAATTGTAGTGGTCTCACTTTTATTAAACTGTGTGAGTTTTGTCTTCTGACAATAATTTAAAAAACATCAACCTCAACACCATGCCGGTTAAACAAAGTTAAATTCTTCATCTAATAAAATATATACAAAATATTAATCGATATTAATACATAACGAAAAATCAGTGTAAAAACTCGTGCATGAACAGATATTATAACTATATAAGTATAAAAGATTTTACATAATTTTATAAGTAAATCTTATTTAACAATCCGTGTCTGCATGAGGTTAAAAACTACTCTCTCCATCTCAAAATTATTTTCATATTTCCTTTTTGGGATGTCTCAAAAAATTGTATACTTTTCATTTTAAGTACAGTAATAAAAAAGAATTTAGTTCTATTTGAATTGTTGAAAATTGTAGTGGTCCCACTTTTATTAAACTGTGTGAGTTTTGTCTTCTGACAATAATTTTGAGACGGAGGGAGTAGTAAATAATACACAACTTAAGAAAACCATAATTGTTACTTATTTTTCACAAAATGATAGCTTTAACTTGAATTAATTAATTTTTAGTTCTTAAAAGATTTGTAATAATAACTTCAAATGAGGGTAATATGATAATTAGGCTTATCAAAACTTTTTATCTATTATCATTATCAGTAATGAACAATTAATTTAAGAAAAACCTAGAAGAAAAAATGAACAAATAATTTAGAAAGAGGGAGTATATGTTTAATCATTCCTTTATTTAATATGAGGTTGTTCTCTTCTTAAAATTTTAAGAAATATAACTGAGATATCCACAGCTCATGCAATCTTTATATTGTCTTTTAGTACTAGGCTTTCCTTATTTGTCTTTGTGTTTTGTTACAACTTACAACTTGTATAAATCTTTGTATTGTGTAGATCATGAAGATGGTACCTTGATATATATGTTTGTGATGCATGCCCTTGATATGTTTTAGAACAAGCTTGCTAATGATTAAACACTATATATTTAGTTGTTCTACAATCAAAAGCAAATCATTGATACTGTAGTAGATCATGAAGAATAGTACCTTTCAGCTTTAGATTGACAAACAAATATTTTTATTGTGCAATTGTATGCTAGAGCATTAAGTAAAAATATCATGTGATCAGCAATGAGAAGTACTAAGTTGAGATTGACATTATATCTAGAAATTAGCCAAATATCTCCTAATCCGCGTTGAAAGCCATTACTAGATTGTAGTTTTCAATCTAATGATTATCAAACGTGGATATGTTTAGCCTATCTGGCAAGTGATTTGAAGGAGACAAAGTTCCTGGTTAGAAGATATTATCTGGTAACTAAGATCTTCTTATTGGCATGATGATGACATGTCCAAATCATTATATCAAGAATCAAAAAACGGTTATCGTTTTCTCAAAGATGACCCTGTTGACACTTAATTATCGTTTATACGCGTGTTCAATGATCTTTTTTAGAGCCTGTGAAGGGTCATGTTAGCTGTATTATGCTCTAAACAAACATTCTAATGATTGTTATATAACATAAGTATTAAAATTCTTATTTGATAGTATAATTCTACTATTTTATTATGCATTATCTAATTAGCAAAACTAATCAACTGTCACCTACTCACTGCATAAATATGTCTCTATACCTGTTTTTTCTAAGTACTGTGGATACATAGCATCTCTTCACAGTCCAACTCCAATAACCGAAAAACACTTCTATCATTCTTCCCTTTTTTAGAAACAAAAATGGAACCTATCTCTACCCTTTTTGGAGAAGAAAGGAACTTCTTTAGTGGTATAAACTCGAATGAAGAGGCTGATTTTATGTCCAATTTGTTTAGCAACTTTTCAACCAAAGTATCAAATGTTTCCACATATCAAGACGCTTCTGCATTTTGGCCGCACCATGAACAAGCAATGAACACCGATGAGGCCAATGAAGTTTCAGTATCGATCTCAGATAATACGCATGCTACCATGCCTCTTCTATTTCAAGAAGATAGTTATCCGGAGAGTAATAGTATTTTTTTTCCGACTTCAAGTGGTGAAAGCAGCTACCTCTCAGTCTCATGCTCCAGGAGCATCCGAAAGGGCAATTCTGATGCTCCTTCAGAATATAATAATTTATCGCCAAATACTAGGAAACATTCTTGTGATGAAGCAGATGTATGTTGACAACTTGACATAGATTAATTTAATTTTCAGACTTACGTATCTTGAAAATCAATGTGTCGAGTTTGATAAAAGTTTTATGATGCAGGTCCATCACACGAGCTGGAAAAAGCCAAAGATCAGTAGGAGTCAGAGTACAAATACGCTTGACTCGGATAATGACTCAAAAAATGTTGCAATGCTGAACACAAATGGCAAGAAAAGAGCGAGTAGTGGGTCAGCAGTCGATAGTCAAAGTGCGTACGCAAAGGTAGGTTATTTAAATTAAGTTAAACTTTTGTTCTAAAGCTAATCTTCCCATTTCTAATGATGTAAATCTTTGTCTTTCGCAGAAAAGAAGAGAAAAAATCAATGAAAGGTTAAGGATACTACAAAATCTTGTTCCTAACGGTACAAAGGTGAGTAGTTATCAAGTAATAAATGTTTTAGAGTATCTACAAAGAAATAATCAAGTTCTAATATATTTCGTGTTAACGAAGGTTGATATAAGCACAATGCTTGAAGAAGCTGTTCAATATGTGAAGTTTTTGAAGCTCCAAATAAAGGTTAGTAACTAAAAGCTAACGTTATCTAAACATGTAACATTTGTTTCATATTACCAGTTGAAGTTCAAGCGATTTATATGTGAACTGTTTATGGTGTATGCAGCTGTTGAGCTCTGATGACATGTGGATGTATGCTCCTATTGCATACAACGGGATGGACCTTGGGCTTGACGACGTGAAGCTCCCTTCCCCAAGATGATCAATATTGCATTTCTGATTCAATAAGAACAGTTCATATATTTATTTTTTGCATCCTATAAATACGAGATGCTTTTATGTTCAAGAGTATTTTTCTGCCTTTTCGGTTTTTTTCCTTGAACGTTATACCTTGAATGGTTATGAACTTGTTATTAGACCTATAATTCTTTGCTTTGTTGTAGGCTTTGGGGAGTCTTGGTTTGACGCCGGGTCAAAAATCATCTTTAAAGAATAGTTTGCTAATTTGGTGCTAACGAGTGTGTGAGGCTCGTGATTGTGCCAAAGATGATGTTGTGAACATTATTCATACTTGAAAATGATGAATTGCTTTTTCAATTATCATGTTGATGTTGATTGTATTTACATGATGGTAGATGATACATTAGATGAATGATGTGGTCTTATTAGGCGACTCTCAATTCATCTAACTCCGTTCTTCTTTTAGGCTAAAGAATTTCACTATACCTATCCGACCCGTGTAAGACAAAACAAAACAAAACAATCAGTTTATAAGTAAACGGGTCAACATTGCCACTTCTACTCAAGGCTAAAGTTGACGATAAGAGGCTTTTCGTAACATGTTAAGATCATATTTCTGTCGTCCCCCAAATCCAGTAAATTTGAGCAGGACCAAGTTTTCTTTTAGTTCTACACCAGCTCTTTTGTAACGAGCTACATATTCAGTATGAGCAATTCTTTTATATGGGTCAAAACAGGTCTCCTTGAGTTGACCCGAAACACTATTTCGTCCATTTTTTAAAAACTTTTTATAGATAAATTATGCATCCAATATGATTACACAAGCTTTATTACAACAAAAACTCAAACTTTTTTAATAAAGGGATTTAGACTTGTTTACTGCATTAACTTCATTTTGTGATTTATCCATTTTACCCGTTAAAGATACCAGATAACCCAAGTTAACCCATCCATAAGTAAACGGATTAAAAACTTGTAACTGTCACCTAGCTCTACTACAAATGCATGCTCTACATTAGCAAACATTCATATGGAAGTATACAACTCCAAAGTCTGTAAAAGCAAGCATATGCTAAAAGTGTAAGAGCCAAAAGATGATTAATATATTTGTAAATGTGTCATTTTATCAGTTGTCTACCTAAGCATCAGCATAGCCCTATCAAGTTATAAAAATGAAAATGAAAATAATCAAAGTAACAACATATTGATCATTGCACACATTTTCTAGACTAGATTTTTGAGGATGCCGACAATCAAGATTTGTGCTTCAACAATAAGAGTGTCATTGAACAAAAAGCCATTTTTGGAGTCATGAAGGTCACTTAACTTCATAAAGCACGGAAAGCCCCAACCATCAGCTGTTTTACAGAACCAGTGGTCAGCTTCTGCATAGATAGACGAAATATGAATTAGTGACGAGTGTAAAGAAATGGTTAGCTATGGACATGGGTATAGCAAAAGAGAGGAGCTTATGCAATACCTTCATTTTTGTGGGTACCTTCGGTTCCATGGATTTTTAGACGAATATTGAACTTTGCATAAACTCTCCATTCATCAGAATCAGATCCAAAGTCATGTGGCCTTAGAAAGATCGAAAGATTTGTGTTTTTTCCTGCTTTGGTTCCTTTAGGATACAATGACAATTTCCTATTTTTTTACACATATTCGATTTAGTACATGAACATCGTATCACAAAGCTAATGAATTCAATAGAGAAAAGTAGTACCATTTCACTTGACCAGCTTTGAAATCCTCAGAGTACAACGGTCCGTCTGTCAAGGTTGAAAACTTAGGAATTGTCCACGTGTGCGTATTCATTGTTGTTGGAAGCTTGATCATCGATAAACATTGATCTTTTTGTGCATATTTTGGGACAACAAAAACCTCGGCTCCAAATTCACATGAATCTCCATAAAGGTAACCATTTTCAGACCCCTTAAATGAATCCAATGATATGAGTTTGCGAAAGCCCCATCTTGTTTTCTTCTCATGAAACCTCGTACGTTTCCCGTCATCACCTATGTATATAATCCGTACTTTTAAACAAGGGTATACAGCTTTTTTAAAGGTATTCACGTAACTCAAAAATAAATGCCGTACCTTGGATGGTTAGATAGTTGTGGCGTATATGATCATAGATCAAGATTTTGAAGTAAACATGAACCTCCCATCCTCTCGCAAGGCTTTGGGTGTCACATATAACAAGATAAACAGATATGTGATCACTTACATATTCCTTCTCATTTCCCTTTGGATAAAGTTCTAGTTTCCTGAAAATTTACACATTTGCACATCCCATAAGTAAGAAACTAGATGCAAAAAATATCACCCTACAAAGAGGTAAAAAATACTGACCATTTGTATCCACCCGCTTCAAAAACATCAGAGTCGTACTTAATGATCCCAGCTTCAGACAAAAGTGAGAATGCCTCGATCTTCAGTTTGTAGTGTGCTGGTTCATTATTTCCACTTGATATTGACACACCTGCAATTAGCCATTGTCATGATTACAGAAAAATATATAGGCAACAAAACTATTATAACCAAAAACAAATCACACTTCTTGAAAGCGCCATTGTTTCTTGAGCCTCTATATCTCTCGTCTTGGAAATCTGGTTCCGATACAAATTATTAACAAGATCATTAAACGCTTTATCAACATTCGTAGCTCTTAAGGCTGAAGTCTCAATGAAATCCAACGATTCCTTTTCAGCAAACGACTTCCCAACTTCAGTCGCCACCATCACTGATTGTCTTACATCTATTTTATTCCCAACCAACGTCACAACCATATTTGGATTATCTGCGTGGTTCTTTAAATCAGCTAACCATCTTTGAGTGTTCACAAATGTAATATGTCTAGTAACGTCGTACACAAGTAGTGCNGCAAACGACTTCCCAACTTCAGTCGCCACCATCACTGATTGTCTTACATCTATTTTATTCCCAACCAACGTCACAACCATATTTGGATTATCTGCGTGGTTCTTTAAATCAGCTAACCATCTTTGAGTGTTCACAAATGTAATATGTCTAGTAACGTCGTACACAAGTAGTGCACCACTTGCGCTACGGTAAAATGCATCAGTTATGGCTCGAACCTTTGTGTGACCCGAAGCGTCCCATATTTGAACCTTGATGACCTTGCCATCTATATTGATGTTCTTGCTGATGAACTCGACCCCAATGGTTGAGTTGAACTCGAGAGTGAACTTGTTGTGACAATAACGCGAAAGTAAATTCGATTTACCAACACATGAATCACCCATCAGGGCCGGCTTTGAGGGTGTGCAAGGTGAGCGACCGCACAGGGCCCCAAAATTTTTAAGGGCCTCAAAATTTGTCCCGTTAATAATTATATGCATGTGTACGCATATTTTTCACAAAGAAAAAAATATTTAGATGAGAAAGTATGTTAAATAAGTAATATGTTAGAACGTTTAGCCAACTAATTGCATTATATCTTACAAATGGTGACACTTTATATATAGCATTCCTTATCGAAGGGCCTCATAATTTAATTTCGTACAGGGCCCTCAAAAATTTCATAAATTCATGGGACGGCCCTGTCACCCATCATGATGATTTTGAAGAAATGATCATAGTTTTCGTCGTCTCGGTTGCTTGTCATGTTTTTTTTTGTTTCTTGATGAACAAAAAAATTTGTGTTTGAGTTGATTGTTTCGTTTGTGATTAATTAACAAATGGTGAGTTTCTTGTTTTGCATGGGAACAAACGTAAAGAGACATGAAGAAAAACAAAATGCATAGAAATGAACGATATATTGTGAAAAAAATGATCTTATCACTACTAATATGTTTATAAAGGTTTTCACATGCTTCTGAATATTTAATACCAGTAGTATAAAAATTGTAATGTTCTTAATGAGGCACTTGTTAGTTGTTACTCGTACTTGTTACAGAATATTACTGTATTTTTTGTTTTACTTTGGGAGTTAAATAACCTGGTTTCGGTAAATGTGAGTCATGTGACGTGAGAAGAATGGATGATTTGACATGCCAAGTTGAAAAAGATGAAAATAGTAGATACCGTACAATGAATGTGGAAATAATTTGAACGTAATTTTTATATACAGTACTTCTAATAATACGGAGTATATCATAAATTTTTATTTCACGCTATTTAATTAACTATTAAACTCTTAATTCTATTTATATTAAAAATATAATAACAATTGACATAAACATATACAAAACACGTATTGGTTCAGTTCGGTCGGTTTATCGGGTTTGGACTAGTTTTGAACCAGTTGTGAAATGTGGCCGCCTCAGACCGACTTAGACATGACCGATCATGTAATGGTCAGCTCATTTGGTCAGTTTTTCATATCCGGTCTGGTTCTCGGGTCGAAACACTCATTCATCCGTATACTCTTGTACGTAGGGGTGTACCGAGTAGAGCCAAATACTTCAATCGAGCTTTACTCGTTATCAAAACTTGACTCGAGCTCAATTATTTCCATATTTCCGGGTTGAACTCGATGAAAAATCGGCATATTAAGCTTGACTTGACTCAACTTTTAGGAAAATTAAGTTAATTCATATAAACTAAAGTTTACGATTTGCTCTATTTGTTGGATTGTCTAGGTGTGGTGCTATGTCAAAGAGGAATGCTTTCACGAAAAAAAAATAAATAAATAAAAAAATTGTTGGATTGTCTAGATGTGGTGCTATGTCAAAGAGGAATGCTTTCACGAAAAAAAAAAAAAAAAAAAAAAAAA
>LBNU01026822.1:19334-45982 GCA_014162995.1 Artemisia annua | reverse complement strand
TTTTTTTTTTTTTTTTTTTTTTTTTTTTTTTTTTTTTTTTTTTTTTTTTTTTTTTTCTTTTTTTTTAGTTCATTATTTTTTAAATTGTTTTGTAGATATGTGATTCAGAATCCTGATTGTGAATGGAGAGATATTCCTTCCCTCCCTTCATCTGCTTATTCTTTGCTTCTTTCCAAGTTTAAGCCTTGCACTTCTCAAGTTGACTCTCTTTTTCACTCCACTGATCAAGTCACCACTAAGCTCCTCATTAAGTTACAGGTTGCTGCTCCCTTTAATAATATCTCCCTATTACTAAAAATTAATAATGTAACAAACTTTCGCCTGTATTGTTGTCCTATATGTAACAATCTATTATTTTTGAAGTCACATTTTGATTTAACAACCTTTTATCCCGTTACCAGTGTATGTAAGTGACCTTCTGTAGCGTGTAAAATAATGACGTGACTTGTAATGGGTTAAATAATGACGTGGCTTGCGCCACGTCATTTAGAAACTAATCACACGCCCTCATTTTACTTGCTATAGAAGGTCACTTGCATACACTGGTAACGGGATAAAAGGTCGTTAAATAAAAAATGTGACTTAAAAATAATAGTTTGTTACATAGGATGACAATATGACGAAAGTTTGTTACGTGTTTGTACGATAGAACAAGACCTATCAAACTTCCGCCCATATTGTCCTTCTCTGTAACAAACTAATTTTTTTTTAAAGTTACATTTTGACGTAACAACCTTTTTATCCAGTTACCGGTGTATGTAAGTGACCTTCTATAGCAGGTAAAATAATGACGTGACTTGTAATGGGTTAAACAATGACATGGCTTGCGCCATGTCATTTAGAAACTAATCACACGTGACCATTTTAGCTGCTATAGAAGGTCACTTGCATACACGGGTAACGGAATTAAGGGTTGTTAAATCAAAATGAAACTTAAAAAAATATAGTTTGTCATATGAAACGACAATATGGGCAAAAGAATAAGACCTAACATAAAAGTGTGTTTGGGTTGTTCTTTGTAGAATGGAGCGTCTGTAGAAGCTGTGATTATGAGATATGATTCCAGTTTAGGGAAATATGGAGGTGAGCCTCGTCGTGGTGGGCCGAGGTCAACGTTATGCATATCCTCACAGGTATACATTCAACAAGGCGTTGCAAGTTTGATATGTTATGCACAATATATGTAATGTTTTTTTTTTTTTAACTGTGATGGGTATAGGTTGGTTGCAAAATGGGGTGCACTTTCTGTGCAACGGGAACAATGGGATTCAAGAGTAACCTCTCGTCAGGAGAGATTGTAGAGCAGTTGGTCCACGCATCTCGTTTGTCACCCATACGCAATATTGTTTTCATGGTAACTTGTTATTCTTCGTTCCTTATCATATCTGTGGTTACAAAAAGTGGGAACGTGAATTTTCCTGATATTATTACATTGTCGGCAGGGAATGGGAGAGCCGTTTAACAACTACACGTCATTAGTAGAAGCTATACATGTAATGACAGCATACCCGTTTCAGATTTCGCCCAAAAAGATAACTGTATCAACGGTATGCACCACTGTTGACCCTCAAACTAGTCATTTTGGGAGACATTACTTTAGATAACATATAATAATTTATATCACTCATTTAGGTTGGCATAATTCATGCAATAAAGAAGTTCCATGGTGATTTGCCGAATTTGAACTTAGCTGTGTCACTTCATGCACCAGTTCAAGAGATCCGTTGTAAAATAATGCCCGCAGCACGGGCTTTTCCTTTAGCTAAACTTATGGATGCTCTGGCAGAGTATCAAAGTAAAAGGTACTTTTTGCTTGCTCTCTCCCCCAACCCACCCCACCACCACACACATAAAGTTAATTGAAACTCGTATGGTGTTATTTTTCAGTCAGCAAAAGATTTTCATCGAGTACATAATGCTTGATGGTGTAAATGACGAGGAGCAGCATGCCCACCTGCTTGGAAAACTGCTCGAGACATTTGAAGTGGTGAGTTCTCGACATATAAATGTTCACATATTTTAATTTGATGTGACAGTTATAAAACTTTTCTGTTTTTTGCAGGTTGTAAATCTGATACCTTTCAATCCGATTGGTATACTTAGTCAGTTTGATACTAGCGGAGATCAGAAAGTTACTAATTTCCAAAAAATTCTTAGAAATACGTATAATATACGAACCACAGTTAGAAAGCAAATGGGTCAAGATATAAGCGGCGCATGTGGACAGCTTGTGATCAAGAAGTCTGCAGGTGCAGTAACTGATATTGAAGATCTTCATCTTTAGTTGTATTTTTGGGTCCATTTTTTTTATAATTCTTGTACTATCTAAACAAGCCGATCTTTGTTATTGATTACCAGTTTTGCTCCCGAATGAGTTTTCTTGTGTTTCTGTCGAGTATCATAGCTCATGCAAGTTTCTGGAACTATAACATAGCAGCAAGTACAGGGATTATTGCGTTAAATGTTGCCAGCAAAATGTTATCCGACCAAAGTTTGTTACCATTAACACAATGTTGTGATATGAAAAACAAATCAAAAACTCGATATTATTATTGAATGTAGTCGCATGTAACAATTGACTTTAGCCGACTTGGAGATGGATGTTTTTGTCGGGTATGCTAACTTTGTCTACCTTTAAACTAACTAGAGTAGAAGCATTTGTAACAGGGTTTGTCACGGTCACTTCATAATTACCGTTAAATACTGAAACATCAGCTCTTCCGTTACTATCTGCTACAATTTCAACGTTCCCAGTTCTCCATTCTTCCATTAGCCTATCGATCAGATCTCCAACCGAGGTATTCTCCAATTTCTCATTAGTCATGCACATCACGTCACAGCCATCAACAGATGCGCCTGTCCATATGATGATTGCTTTGACTGCAGCATGAGAGAAAGATTCCCGTAGTATCTCCTCCAAGTAGATGACCCGTAGATATTTGCAGACTTTTAAGGCTATTCAACTTACTTTTTCAAGATCGCTCGACTATTAAACTAATTTAACATCAGATTTTGGTATACAGTAAATTAAGTATATACTATAGGATCCCTTGTTTCATAGACGGAAAACCGGAAAGGGTAGCATGAGAGTTTGATACCTGTAGTTGAGTTTTATTTTCGAGTGTTGGATCCATTTTAACATCCAGTTCAGTTAACCATATCGGTAAGCCAACTTGACTTAACAATAAAAGTGAGTTTCTCACATAACGAAGGTCTATTGGCTCTGCGCCATAATGACATTCGAGTCCTATTCCCATTCTCATGCCACTATTTCCATTATAAGACTGAATTTGCTTAAGCCTTCTCATGTACTTTACGGGTGCGGCCCACTCATCATTCACATGTTCATTTGTATTAAACTCGTTCATGTAAAGGGTCGTGTTTGGATCAATGTTATAAACACGGTTATAGAAAAAAGCCGAAGCATTTTCCAAGTCTTTTCTCAAAAAAGCTATGGTGCAAATTCTCATTAATAACATCCCAACCAGCTAGTCTTCCTTTGTATCGTTTGACCACTGAGTCAACTCTTTTTTTCGCTGCTTCTAACAGTTTTTCAGGTGATAGCTTTCTGACCCATTTTTGTTGGTACTTAACATCGTCCCATAACACCGTGTGGCCTCTTACAGTTATCCCATTTTCATCATGGCATCTGGATCGGTATAGTTTTCTTGGCCTTGTATCGGCTCAGTGTAGTACCATTTTAGTTCGTTGTGGAAATCAGCAGCTCACCAGCTGTAAATTTGGAGGCAAACCATTTCTTGTAAGCCGAGTTATTTAGGGTTCTATGAGTCATGCCACAACCCCAATGGAAATCCGAAGTGAGTTGCTTATATGAAGTTTAGCGCCTTTGACTTATGTTTTGTTTGTGTAAGTTACCTTGAAACTTAACTCTGTTTTACGTCCCTAAAATGAAAAATTACATTAACATAAGTGTAACAAAATGATTTCTATTTGAAAAAGAGGGAGGGTTGTGAGTTAAAAAAGAGAATAATTAAAATTTGTTTGGTAATTTTTCTTGCAAAACACTTTGTTTGAAAACGTCGATTTGAACGCGATCTCTGTTTTCCTCGTTTTTTACAAAACATTTTCTGAAAATCAACCTCAACTAAACGCACTCATACTATCTGTAAAATGATTTCCAAAAAAAAAAAAAAAGTAAAAGATGGGTTACACATACAGGAGCTAATATACTTGAGTTTTATAGAAAACCATTTACTAAGTAATTCACATATGCTCTAACCGGATGCATACGGGTCTTGTCCGGGTCTTGCCGTAAATAGCCGGGTCAAGCCGGGGTTTGGCCGGAAATACCCGGGTCTGACCGGAATATCAGGGTTTGGACGGAATATCCGGGTCTTGGACGGACTATCCGGGTCTAGCGGGTCTTTGCCGGAAATACCCGGGTCTTGGCTGGAATACCCGGTTCTAGCCGGGTTTTGACCGGAATACCCGGGTTTAGCCGGAATACCCGGGTCTTGGCCGGAAATACCGGGTCTAGCCGGAATATCCGGGTCTTGGCCGGGAATAGCCGGAATACGCGGGTCTTTGCCGGAATACACGGGCCTTGGCCGGAAATATCCGGGTCTTGGCCGGAAATATCCGGGTCTTGGCCGGAAAACCCGGGTCTTGGCCGGAAAACCCGGGTCTTGGCCGGAAAATGCCGGGTCTAGCCGGAATACCCCGGTCTTGGCCGGAATAAGCGGGTCTAGCAGGGTCTTGGCTGGAAATAGCCGGGTTTTGGCCGGATATAACCGCATATAGCCGGGTCTAACCAGGTCTTAGCCGAATATAGCCGGATTGGTTTAAGTGACTATATTCAAAAGACTAACATATCAAGTGGGACGAGAGTTTAATAAAAAGATATAACTTTCAAAATGTCACACATCATAAAAACTCAATCATCTAATTTTTACTGTGACAACTGACAAGTATTGAAGTAACTCATACTTTGTAACTACAAGTTTTTGAACGATGAAACATACGGTTAACATAAATTATATCATTCGTGTAGGTTGTAAATCTGATACCTTTCAATCCGATTGGTATACTTAGTCAGTTTGATACTAGCGGAGATCAGAAAGTTACTAATTTCCAAAAAATTCTTAGAAATACGTATAATATACGAACCACAGTTAGAAAGCAAATGGGTCAAGATATAAGCGGCGCATTTGGACAGCTTGTGATCAAGAAGTCTGCAGATGCAGTAACTGATATTGAAGATCTTCATCTTTAGTTGGATTTTTGGGTCCATTTTCTTATAATTCTTGTACCATCTAAACAAGCCGATCTTTGTTATTGATTACCAGTTTTGCTCCCAAATGAGTTGTCTTGTGTTTCT
Source organism: Artemisia annua (assembly GCA_014162995.1). NCBI lineage: Eukaryota > Viridiplantae > Streptophyta > Magnoliopsida > Asterales > Asteraceae > Artemisia > Artemisia annua. Next base: position 40,644 of record LBNU01026822.1, on the reverse strand, counting down.
GTCTAGTATCGTAGTTCATAGTGGCTACTACAGGGATTATTGTATTAAATGTCGCCAGCAAAATGTTATCAGACCAAAGTTTGTTACCATTCTTAACAGTAGTTGATACATTTTTCCATGTAAATATGTCTAACACAAAGCTGTGATATGAAAAACAAATAAAAAAAACTCGATATTATTATTGAAGGTAGTCGCAAGTAATAATTGACTTTAGCCGACTTGGAGATGGATGTTTTTGTCGGGTATGCTAACTTTGTCTACCTTTAAACTAACTCGAGTAGAAGCATTTGTAACAGGGTCTGTAACGGTCACTTCATAATTACCGTTAAATACTGAAACATCAGCTCTTCCATTACTGTCTGCTACAGTTTCAACATTCCCAGTTCTCCATTCTTCCATTAGCCTATCGATGAGATCCCCAACTGGGGTATTCTCCAATTTCTCATTAGTCATGCACATCACGTCACAACCATCAATAGACGCACCTGTCCATATGATGATCGCTTTGACTGCAGCATGAGAGAAAGATTCTCGTAGTATCTCCTCCAGGTAGATGACCTGTATATATTTGCAGACTTTTAGGCTATTCAACTTATTTTATCAAGATCGCTCGACTATTAAACTAATTTAACATACTGGAAAAGATAGCATGCGAGTTTCATACCTGTAGTTGAGTTTTATTTTCGAGTGTTGGATCCATTTTAACATCCAGTTCAGTTAACCATATCGGTAAGCCAACTTGACTCAACGATACAAGTGAGTTTCTCACATAATGAAGGTCTATTGGTTCTGCACCATAATGACATTCGAGTCCTATTCCCATTTTCATGCCACTATTTCCATTATAAGACTGAATTTGCTTAAGCCTTCTCAAGTACTTTACGGGTGCGGCCCACTCGTCATTCACATGTTCAGTTGTATTNATACGTATAATATACGAACCACAGTTAGAAAGCAAATGGGTCAAGATATAAGCGGCGCATGTGGACAGCTTGTGATCAAGAAGTCTGCAGGTGCAGTAACTGATATTGAAGATCTTCATCTTTAGTTGGATTTTTGGGTCATTTTCTTATAATTCTTGTACTATCGAAACAAGCCGATCTTTGTTATTGATTACCAGTTTTGCTCCCAAATGAGTTGTCTTGTGTTTCTGTCTAGTATCGTAGTTCATAGTAGCTACTACAGGGATTATTGTATTAAATGTCGCCAGCAAAATGTTATCAGACCAAAGTTTGTTACCATTCTTAACAGTAGTTGATACATTTTTCCATGTAAATATGTCTAACACAAAGCTGTCATCTGAAAAACAAATCAAAAAAACTCTTATTGAAGGTAGTCGCAAGTAATAATTGACTTTAGCCGACTTGGAGATGGATGTTTTTGTCGGGTATGCTAACTTTGTCTACCTTTAAACTAACTCGAGTAGAAGCATTTGTAACAGGGTCTATCACGGTCACTTCATAATTACCGTTAAATACTGAAACATCAGCTCTTCCATTTCTATCTGCTATAGTTTCAATGTTCCCGGTTCTCCATTCTTCCATTAGCCTATCGATCAGATCTCCAACTGGGGTATTCTCCAATTTCTCATTAGTCATGCACATCACGTCACAACCATCAATAGACGCACCTGTCCATATGATGATCGCTTTGACTGCAGCATGAGAGAAAGATTCCCGTAGTATCTCCTCCAAGTAGATGACCTGTAAATATTTGCAAACTTTTAGGCTATTCAACTTACTTTTTCAAGATCGCTCGACTATTAAACTAAAACATCAGATTTGGTATACAGTAAATTAAGTATATACTATAGGATTCCTTGTTTCATAGCCGGAAAACTGGAAAAGATAGCATGTGGGTTTCATACCTGTAGTTGAGTTTTATTTTCGAGTGTTGGATCCATTTTAACATCCAGTTCAGTTAACCATATCGGTAAGCCAACTTGACTTAACGATAAAAGTTAGTTTCTCACATAATGAAGGTCTATTGGTTCTGCACCATAATGACATTCGAGTCCTATTCCCATTTTCATGCCACTGTTTCCATTATAAGACTGAATTTGCTTAAGCCTTCTCAAGTACTTTACGGGTGCAGCCCACTCGTCATTCACATGTTCAGTTGTATTAAACTCGTTCATGTAAAGAGTCGTGCTTGGATCAATGTTATAAACACGGTTATAGAAAAAAGCCGAAGCGTTTTTTCCAAGTCTTTTCTCAAAAAAGTTATGGTGCAAATTCTCGTTCATAACATCCCAACCAATTAGTCTTCCTTTGTATCGTGTGACCACTGAGTCAACTCTTTTTTTCGCTGCTTCTAGCAGTTTTTCGGGTGATAGCTTTCTGACCCATTTTTGTTGGTACTTAACATCGTCCCATAACACCGTGTGGCCTCTTACAATAATCCCATTTTCATCAGCAAACTTCATCATGGCATCTGGATCGGTATAGTTTTCTTGCCCTTGTATCGGCTCAGTGTAGTACCATTTTAGCTCGTTGTGGAAATCAGCAGCTGTAAATTTGGAGGCGAACCATTTCTTGTAAGCTGAGTTATTTAGGATTCTATGAGTCATGCCACATCCCCAATGGAAATCCGAAGTGAGTTGCTTTATATATAGTTTAGCGCCTTTGACTGATGTTTTGTTCGCGTTAGTTATCTTGAAACTCAATTCTGTTTTACGTCCCTAAAATGTAAAATTCAAATTAACATAATTGTTAAAACATGATTTCTCTTGCAGTACTATTCTTTATCCACAAAATGGGAAATGCAATACTTCCAAGGTTTTCTTCTAATACTTACCTCATTTATCTTTTTCTCTTGGTAAGATCTCCATTCTTGTTTGGTGTATGGAGCGAATAAGGTGTTTTCATCGAAGTCTTTAACCGTGTTCTTCCCCTGCATTGTTGTTTGATGGTAAGTTCTAATGATGGATCTTATCGTGAACATGCTAGAAACATAAATCTAATCTTAATTTCAGCTAAAGCTCATGGTAAGTAACAGATAACAGGCTGCATTTTGATATTGAATACAAGTCTTGATGAAACTAGACTTACCTTTGATGATGCATAGTGGTCAAAGGTATCCTCATTAACTTGAGCTCGAGTTATATCACCTGAACCGAAAAAATGCAGAGATAAATTAAAACTGTTTCATAAAACAACCACACACAAAAAACCAAACAGTTACCTAGGTTCAGCACAATGCATAGAAATAAGATGATGAGTGTCTTCATTAGTTCAGTGTGAGTGTCTTCTAGTACATGGTCCAAAATGTTTTAGTTTTAAGATAGTAAGATCCAAAGCATAATGGGGGTCATTTTCTTATCTCAATAATCACATGTGACAGAATCTTTTTTAGTTGAATAATACTAGCTTCTTGGATGTGTCTCTTTTGATTCTTTTGTTATTGTTAGTTCACTGTTTTGGACCTTAAATCAATGTGGATGCAGATAAATAATTGACTCTTGTTGCATATGATGTTTTGTCTGTATTAACAATAGTACCAAGTAAGACTGTATACTTTAATTTTTTTTAATATATATAGTTTCACCAAATTAAGACAGATGAAACAATGAGTTCACAAATATACATGTATGTGACCCGACGGAAACTATAGATAAACTTAATATACACATCACGAGAGCTCGTGTCAAGTTGTTGACTTTTAGTAGGATTTCGTCGAGTGGTGCTTTATGGTTTCAAGATCGAATGAAAACTATAAGAGCAAAGCTGTTGAGAAACCAACATGTTATGCTATGGTTCTTAATAGACTCATCATGTCATGTTATTTAATTCATCATAGGATCTTTGTAACTACGATATATCTCATTTGCAAGCGTGAAAACTGAAAAGTTTGAGCTGAGAGGGATGAAAGTCAGTTGAAGTTGTTCCCTTTTTCTACTCTTCCTTTTTGCATCTTAATCATAATCGACATTGTGGGTGTGTCTAGATGTACCAACTTCTTCATTTTCATTGATTGTTACCTTGGTTGAACGGGTTGAACCCGAGAAACAGTTAAAAAAAACAAGTATAACACCCAGTATAACCCAAAAACAAATTGAGATTCTTTACTGCAACAGAACAGATTTTTCAAGTACTTGGACATAACTTTCGGAAACAAACAAAATATCAGATATATTTAATTGTGAAGTAACATTATAACATCGTGTATACATATCGTTCATGTGCTTTGGCACAAGAAGGACTAGCTAATGAAGAGATGATAAAATTACAATGATACGTTTCGATCGTTGGCTTCTATGTACAATAACCATTCACCACAAGAAATGCTACATATTCTGACTTCTCTTTATAAAGAACGCATCAATTGGAATGTGTTTACTGTTTGAAGGTGAATGTTTCTGCTTCTTCTTGCCTTTCGTTTGCCCGCCAATAGACTCTTTTTGCCTCATCCTGATACAAAAGTCAAGACATAATATAATTATCAATTACTCCCTCGGTTACACACGACTTTAACCATCAAAGTAAATGCTTTCTAACCCTGAACATTATCGGGCGTGGTATAAGAAGCTGCAAGTATATTTACTCCTAAAAGTACTAATCGTGACGATATTTGATGATAAATGTGTGGAAATTGTTATACCCCTTTGAAAATACAAGGCTACAAGGCCAAACGTTGGAATGGATAGAGTATACTATAGAGAGGGATAAGTGCCTAACACGTTAATATTTTGTAAATGTCATTTCATGGCAGCAGGTAACTTTGACCATGTTGACATTGTTCTCAGTTATCTTAGAAGGTTACCTTAAACCAAAACTTTAGAAACGTTGATGGTTTTTTCCCGTTATTGAAGAGTCTAAAACTCAAAATAATACTGTATGAAAATACCTATGCTTCACTGGCAGCTGACTTATGTAATTATGCCCTGATTCTTCCTCCCCTTGCAGCTTTTCAGCAAAGTGAAAATCAGAATGTTCTTGCCTTTCCTCCACAAAACTGGAAGGTAATTCTACGCCACATAATGAGCACTTGTAATCATCCAACCAAATCAATCCTTCTTCACGGTTTGATGAAGTAGACCCAGTTTCGTTATTTGATAATCCAATCCGGGTCAATTCATTATCTGTCTTTCTCCCCTCTGAAAAATCTGTCTCTGTCACGTGTGCATCAAAATTCAAAGACATAACCGAGTGCTGAACCAAAGGGTTCTCGTTAATCTGTTGACAAAAAACAATTTTTAGAGGCTAAATGAGGAATAGATAATCAGCACTCAAAATTCTAGACCTAAAATTGCACAAATCATCAACCATCTCTTTCCGTTATAAATAATCTTGCCATATATTAATACCAAAGCGCCAGATGGGCTTTTATTGTAAGTTTTGCATGTTTTTATCGCAATAGTGAATGCGGACCAAACAGTCATTCTCACTATCAGTACCTGATCTGTGCATTCATTTCCTTCAAGTCCATGATGCTCCACTGCTTCCTCAATATTATCACTCGACATGCAAATATGCTGATCAAGCTCTGATAAATGGTCACTCGATGGATCGATATATGAATGCCCTTGTGCTTCGTAACCATCTTTAAAATCAGCTGAATGCTCTTCATTCACAATTTGTTTGTTGCTGTCTCCCGGTTTTATAAAGTTCAAGAGTGTTCTTTGTGTAGGATCAGATGGAGCACCATTTTTATCTTCACTAAAATGAGACATCCGTAGTCCTGCAACACGACACGTGCATCCTAGGTTTATATTCTGCTAATTGAGGATCACTACTATAATGTGACTTTATGTCCGATAAGGCGCATGCAATAAAAACAACTTGCCATCCTTACCAATCAGTCTAAGTGATACAGGAAGTTCGGCCTTAAGAAGCTTTGAAGCATGCTTCAGTATATCTCCACTTGAACATATATAACTATGCAAAGTCACAGCTCGAGTTCTGACCTGAAAATGATCATCAATCATACAATTTCCCTCTACATCAAGAAAGAAAATATTGTGGGTGTTTATAAATAGCATGAAATTGTACCTCAAACGATGCAGTCTTTAGTTTCAGTGTCAGTGTCCGTCCAAACAGACCTTTTTTCTCCATATCAGCAGAAAGCATATCCGCAAGTTCAACTGCAATTTTTATTTAAGAAATATTAGTTTCTGTAGCATATAAAGTAGTTGCGACTTGCGATGAAAGAGTTCTGTTATATATTTCATTTGTTGTAACAAATGCTACAGTCAAACGCTAATAAAAATCAACATTTTCAATATTAACTATTAAGGCCTTAGGATATATCTGAAACAATCTCAAAATTAGTTAAGCTAACAGCAAAAGCTCATCAATGTGGTATCGTCTGACAGTATACAGAACAGAAACTTCTCGAATGTTACCTAATTTCTGATGGAAGAATGCCTCATCCTTAGTTGCAGAAAATGTTCTCTCATTGCTCATACTTTTCCGTGTTCTAGCTTCAGGTGCATCGGTTCCTCCAAGTCCAAGACCCACAGATATAAAAAAGTCTAGAACACACATAATCTAGGCTTAAGATCATGTTTATCAACAAAAAATACAAACAAATACAGTTTTATCGTTCATATTTACTGCTCTATGAAAATCCTTCTTAGCACAACCCCACACTCGTGAGATACAGAGTATTAACACAGATTAACACACCTGCTGATGATGGAGAGAACAACGCACAAAGAAAAGAGCTCTTTTTCAGCAAATCTTCACATGTCTTAATCTCGAATACATCTTTTAAGATATGTTCTGTGACTTTGCCAATACCCCCAATCTGTTAAAGAAACAATCAAATGTGTTCCCGAGTAAAGACCAAATCATCTTCAGAACATCACAACAAAATCGAGAGTAAATGCCAGAAAAGATATTCCCTCGACAATAAATCAGTCAATATTGTTTAGTACCTTTCGTATAGGAAGGGAGGATATAAATGTCATGATAGCAGCTCGATCATTAGGTAAAAGGAACTGGCCATTTGGCTTGTTTATATCTGAGCATACCTGATTACGATTTAAATACAAACAAAGAGTATTAGAAGCATATTCAGGAGACTATTTGCTCCTATAGACCACTGCCTACAAAATATGCACATCTATTTGTAGCGAAATATATGGTTTATGAACTATAAAGATCACTACAAGTTACTTAATACCTGGAGCATGTTCTCTTTGATTATCATTACACAAATAAGTTAATGCTGTTTTGCTAAATTATCATGACATACATTATCAGCATATGGTTTGTTATATTAAATGTAAGTTCAAGCCACTTTGAAGGAGTATTTATTTCTCAGCACGAGTAATATTAAAGATAATCGTCATTCTTTCATCTCACAACCTACAACACCTTTGCAAGTAAGCGATTGGGAGCAACTCCAGCACTACATGTCAAGCCAGTAGCATCGTAGACTTTTTGTCTAAGCTCTTCAGCGACCTTCAGAAGTACGAAACAACAATGAAAGGGACTTAGCAATCACATCATAACATATATACATATAGAAACCAACTACAGTAATTTCTAAGGTAAAAAGAATAATGATCCAACTTGAACCTAGATTTACTTACTTCTCCGCCGGTAATATCCCTTTCCTTGCAGACTTTAGTAATATCCAAGTATGCCTCATCGAGACTAGCAGCCGTGAAATTAGGGTCATATTCATGGAAGACTGGTTTAAAAGAACACACATAGTTCATAAAGGGAAAAAAATTGAGCAATAATTCCATAGAAGTTCTAAGAAGGTAAAGCATCTGACCTTTTCTAGTTAAGTCGCTATAATATGTATATTTCTTAAAATCTACAGGCACAAGTATCAACTCTGGACATAATTTACATGCGATGAACCCCGGCATTGCAGCACGAACCCCAAATTTGCGGGCCTACAAGATGAAAACTATGTCCTCAGCAGATGTGACAGAACAAATGTACGTTAAGTAGTTGCAAGCAACTGGAGCAATGAAAAAACGAATTTTGAGTTCTAAACCTCATAATTAGCTGTAGATAACATTGACATGCCGCCAACAGCCATTGGCTTGCCTTTGAGTGAGGGATTGCTCAAGGTTTCAACAGCTGCATAAAAAGCATCCATGTCTACATGCAACCAAATTTTAGATAGATCACGTGTAGCTTCCAATTCCACAATTTTTCTATCAGCAACCTATGTGGACCACAGAATGAAAAAAAGCAAAAGTTCATTGTCAGCACACACGCAATTGACAGATGTTGCGCATAATGCTAATATGGTAAGCGATTGTACTCGAACATATTCACATTTCTCAGATCATGAGAACCATTATTAACAACATTCACATTAGATGAAACGTATCCGCAAAAGCACATGAAAGTTTATAAAAAAGAGCCAAGCTGCATAACGAGAGTAAAAACTGATATCAAAGTCTTTGCCCTATGAGCACAAATGTAGGGTATGTCGTCTTTTCTTAAAATAGGTTAATATTGTATGCCGTGTTACTCAATAGCTCATATGGACTTGCTTAGACAGCAAATACAATTTATTTTCATCATAAGAAAACGATGTCAAACAACTCAGCTTTTTTACTTTAGGTATACCACCTACGTCACTAACATAATATGTCTTTTTAAATGGAACAATTCCTGCATTAATATAACTAGAAGAGTAAAACAAAGGGTCCATCATGGCAAAGCTTAACTAACTCGGAGCCAAGTGGCATACGGGAAGAACATAACTTAAGCTCGCAGACACATAAAACTAAAATTAGCAATGCATTTTCTTTAAAAAAAGACAGCAAAAAAAAAAATGTTTTTTCTTTTCTTTTTTTCACAATTACCCTTTGATAGTTGGAAATATCAGTAGCGTTTAGCTTGGCACGCTGAGCACGCATATTCTCGATTTTCTGTTTCATATAAGCCTCCTTCCTTTCCTCATTCTCGAAATACTTTGATCCTTTGCTCATCTCATACACGACTTTTTGCACTTTTTCCTTATCAACCCCTTCCATACCTACCAACAATGTTAACAATCTTAACATATTCGCCTGATTATAAACTAGTTTACACTATCCAAAAAAATCATTAACCCGTGTAAAAGTATATATATCGTTACTTGTTATATGCTTTCCAAAAACTAAGCTATTGTCGTCATTTATATTGTGTAATTGCGATTTACTTGAGATCAACGAGCCTATTCAAGTTTAGCTCATAGACAAGCTTGGACTAGTAGCTACCGGTACGACAAAGAGCAAGGGTCAAGGCTCATACTATATATTTAGTGGTACATTGTACAACTATATTAACCGTTTTACAACCTTAAAAAAAGGACCAACCGACAGAATGATTAGAAACAAAGTTTGATAATTCTAAATTATGCAATTTAAGGGGGGCATTTGTTTAAATTTATATATAAGTGTGAGGCTTAATTGATTTTATCCGGCTTATTGGGAGTGTGAAAATAAGGCGGAAGCCGAAATGAAACATATAAAGTTGTTAAGCAAATACCTATATATATCCTAATAATAATTAAAAATATCAAAAATAGATTAATTACTCGAATTTGACCTAATAAAAATAATAACTTTATAAAAAGAAGGGAACCTGCTTTGGCGTTAGTGTAAACAGTGTGATAAGATTCCCATGGCCGTGATGAATCTGATGAAGATGATGTTTCTTCTTCTTCCTTATTGATAGGAGCCATCTTTCTTTTCTTTTTTTTAAACTTTTTGATTTTATTTTTGTTGGGTTTATGAGTACTAAATAGAAGAAAGCCGCGAAACTTGTCTTAGAAGAAGAAGAACTGGAACTTTTGGTTTTACTACTTTTTAGAGGCTATGTTAAAATTAAAATGACCACATCCCCCCACTTGACCCTTACCTTTTTTTTTTTTTTTTTTTTTTTTTTTTTTTTAATATACTAGTTATAATGCCCGCGCACGCGTGAGTTTTTTTTAAAGTGTTTTGAATGATATAATTTATTTATTTAAAAACAAATAATTTAATCTTTGTTTTGTTTGATTTACGAGTTTTAATTATAGTTTTTTATTATTAAATTTAAAAAGTTTAATCTTATTGTTAGTTACATCTTATCTATATTTTTTGTATTTATCTTCTACTTATGTAGTATATCAACAAAACGAATTTATAAAAAATAAATGTATTTGATAACGTAATCTTTTTTAAAGTACCTACTTGAGGTTTTGTTTTATTGCCAAAAGTTCTTTATAGATCCAACTTTTACCTTAGAATCCATCAAGCAATCCTAGCCACTCATTTTTTTTTTATCAAAATAAAAAAATAAACTTTCACCATTTTTTTAAAACTTAAATATTTCGCAAACCGTAAATCGTCAAGCTACAAAAAAAATACCATCGCGACGAGAATTAAATTATCTTTCTATAGACATGCATTGTTATATACTTTCGACGAATTTTTTTTTCGATGATTTTTTTTTTCGCCCAGAAAAATCATATATGATTCGTAAGAATCATATATGATTCGATTTTAACAAATCATATATGATTCTTACGAATCATAATCATATATGATTCGTAAGAATCATATATGATTCGTAAGAATCGAATCATATATGATTTTTATGAATCATATATGATTTTTCTGGGCGAAAAAAAAAATCGTCGAAAGTATATAACAATGCATATCTATAGAAAGATGATTTAATTCTCGTCGCGATGGTTTTTTTTGTAGCTTGAAGATTTACCGTTTACAAGATATGTTGTTTTGAAAAAAAAAGGTGGAAAATATAAATGGATGGATATGATTGGTTGATAGGTTCTATGGCATGTATGGGTTCTTCATGGATCTCAACTCTTGTTTTATTATATAAAAAATAAATGTATTTGATAACGTAGTTGTCACACCCTGAAAATACATGTTATATGGCAGCGGAATTGAATTCCCGGGTGTAACGATCATGGCATCTCATACAAGGTTACATTGAACGACCTAAAGTGTCGTTTTGTAAATACAACGTTTGATCATTTTATTAAAAACATAAAAGTTTACAACATAGGTCCCAAAATGATGTTACAAGTTCATAAAAACTAGTTCAACTTGATCAAACGTTACATATGTGCATAAAATGAAAGGTAAGACGCGTCGACTTCCTCGACTCCATGATGGTCCATATGCAAGTCACATGTTGATATCTTAGTAACCTGAAAATACATTGCTAAAACGGTCAACAATAATGTTGGTGAGAAATCATAGGTTTATGAAAATGAATGTTATACGAAACCCATAAGTATAAATGTATGACTAACCGTCACATAAATAATGAAAAATAGTACAATAGACCTTAAGCTCATGACCCCGAAGCTAGACTATACTAATGAAATGCCCCAAATGGAGTGCTTTGCCAAACACTTTGAATGTACGGTTCATGATGTACTAAATAGGGGACTTTAACATGGCAAATTCGGTAACTTAAGCATTGTACTTGAATTTGTATACTTAGGTCCGTACAAAAATGGTGCAATGTATTCTCCCCCGTGGGATTTGAAAACAATAAAAATGTAAATGGGGCTATGAAAACTCACCTCAAGTGATGGTACAATCTGGAATGTATGAACTGAAGTAATGAGGTGCAACTCCTAGCCGCAACCTAAAATGAATGCATGTAATCTACTTTAGATTATGAAATGGGTTCATGTATGCACTTGCACTTATAATCTATACCACTCGTTTTGTATTCAAAATATGTATTGTTGTCGAAAATATAATTTACATCTTCGTATAAGGTCATAATGAATATTACATGTTCATATAGTCTAATAATGTTATACGATAGTTATATAGTGAATAATAGTGAAATATAGGTTTTAGACGTAAAATATAACACTTAGTAATTTTTGAAATACGGTTAAAAAATGGCTTCGGAAAACTAGTTGTAAATCAGTGAATATTGAGAGTTAGGAAATAAAATTTGTATTTCTGGAAAGCTTAGCACCAAGCCTAAATATGTTCAGGAGTGAAGTTTTGCTCAAAGTGTCTAGATTTTATGATAAATGGTCGAAAAGTATGGTGTTTTAGGCTAAAACTGCCATTTCTGGGCAGTTTTTGTGAATGTTTGGATAGCTGTAGATTACTCATTTTAAGTCCAAATGACAAACGGCTTTTTGATTTGAAAACTAGGCCAGGTGCTCTAACTTTTGTTCCTTGGAGTCAAAACTCAAGAACTGAGTCAATTGACGGGAAAATGGCTCTCAACATGGGTGTTTACAAAGTTCCTGGTTATACTTAGAAAAATTTCTGAGTAAAGTGCTGGTGGTATTTTAGTGAAAACAATATCTTTCGAAAAATCATAACTAATTCGTTATAAGGCCGTTTCTCAAGTTCTTTATATCCCCGAAAAGGTAAAAAGGTATACTAACATATTTTCAATAGTTTGGCAAGTTTTGAAAAGGTCTAAGGCTCGCTTTTGGTCAAACAAATTCGTACATCAGCAACTATTTTTCCGGAAAATTGTATAAAGTTAGTATATTTTGTTTTTGGCATATCTCCTTCGTTATAAGTCCGTTTTTAGCGATTCAAAAGGCCATAGTTTCGTCTAAGAATGTATTTTCTATATCTTGGGTCCAAAATTAACCAAAACTCACCGAGTTTACCCAATTTTGAAAATAAGGACAGTAGCATATTTAAGGTTGTAAAAGTTAGTTTTCTTTGTTAAAAACTTGTCCAACTCTTTCACAAATCATCCAAACACTTCCTCAATCTACCATACACCTTCTTAGGGTGTCATGGGTTCCCTAGCATAATTTTTCAATCATTTTTCCATAAGTTTATATATTATCCATTTTTAACAAATAAAAGATATAAGATGAAAACCTTGTGGTATAGATTTTTACATGCAAGCAAATACTTGAAAAATACATAAACCTTGATAATTTTGATGAAATAAAATGGTGAATGATCTTACTTGATGATTTTGAACTTTTGATGAAAACCCTAAACAATCTATAAGTTTATATTTCAAAACCTTGTAATAGATTACTAGTGAGGAGTACAAAAATAATGTTGTTCTTGAAAAATTTCTTCTTCTTCTCTTGTTTTTGATTATGAACGAGCACCACAAGGACCATGGGAGGTGATTTCTTTTTCTTCTCTCTAAAAACTTGTATAACTTTGCATGTATGTGAGATTTGGTAGAGATTAGAAGATTATATATGTTGATTTAGGGTGTTACATGTGTCTAATGACACTAAAAATCAGCCACCTCAAAGAGGTGATGGCTTAGTGTTGTTTTTTTGTACAATATTTGATTTACGGGGTACCGTTTAGTGCATAGTTTTGTAGTTTTGGCGTTATCGGGTACCGGGTTAATTAAAAATAAAATATAACGGGACAATACGGGATATAATAAAGTTGTAAAAATTATAAAAATATAATTTTTGTAAACATTAGGTATTTTGATAGTTATCACTTTGTTAATACAATTTATTATATATATAAGTTCAAGTAAAGGTTTATTATTTGGTTGTCCACCAAAATAAATAATATATAGTTTTATAACCTTAGTGGAAAAATAACTAATATAAAAATATATTAGTGCCCTAGTGGAATTTGTTTGGTACATTAGGTTAAAAACTAATAACATGTCTTATTATTTATATACAAATAAATAAATAAGTATAACTTGAAAATATATATTCTACGAGTGGAATAGAATGCAAATGATGTCGTGATGCAATGTAGACTAACCCTAGTCTATGGAATATATGATGAATGATAATGTGACTTAACCTACCCGGTTTCGTCAAATGAATATCCGTAAACCCTGTTTACGTGAAATGTTGAATTGAAATTCAATGAATAGGAAATGTCGGGACTTAGGAAAATTGACCTGAAATGGAGAATTATGATAGTAGTTGTAGTTGTAATCATCAGTATCACACCTTATAAATAATACGTACTTTATGAACTATTGAAAAAAGGTATTAAAATCACAACACTCAATGCTCACTGCTATTAAATGTTCTTAAACACTTTAGACCAAACACACCCTTTATTTCGCTAAAATGTGGAGTATTAGTTAATATGATCGATAATTTGTTATTAACAAACTTATGAATACACAAGTTTATTAATATAACTAAATAGCGAGCCAATAGTACATTTTATACATAAAAAAGTGTGCTTGGCAGCAAGTTTATAAGAATTTGAGCTTTTCAAATAAGCTAGCTTATAGAATAAGTTTTATTTGTAATATAATGTTACGAAAAGTTCTATAAGCTCAAACTAGCTAAATGGAGCTTTTAGAGATAAGCAGTGTTTATACTTTATAGTTAGCTAAACATACGCAAAATGAATTAAACATATCATATTTGATTAAAGATAAATTTAATAAAAACTTTAATCTAGCTTTTTTTTCCAATGATAACAAATAAATCATCGATTCAACGTTGTTCAAAAAAAAAAAAATCATCGATTCAACGGTTATGTAAGCTTTGGACAAAGTGCTCTCAAGCTCACTTAAATTAGAGGTGTTGGATATCTAATCTAAGAAACGTTTGTTTTCGGGTGNAAACGTAATGCTTGCCAAACTAGCATTTATAATCATAACGTTCAATGCTCCTTAACGCTCTGCGTCAAACATACCCTTCCTCGCATACTTCGGTTTTCTAGTAATTTTTCAGGTTTTCAAAAAGAAAAAGAAATCGGCGTGAATATAGAAGTATACTTCATGTCTTAAACGTGAGGTCGGAAGATCGATCTGCATTCCGTACTACACTACTACTTTCTTTGTCTTTTTTATAAAAATAACATATTTCTCTAACTTGTAACTTTAAAACATAATAATCCTTGTATAACACATATCTTGAAACTTTTTGTACTAACATATTTTGCAAAAAAATTGCATTCATATCTAAATTCTCTTATACAGAGCTGTATTTGAGAAAATAAACTTAGATGGTTACAATATCTTTATCGTCAAGTTTAGTTATGATACAAACTTTTGCACAGAACTTTTGCTAACTCAGCTACGACAATGCTTTTATATACATGTTTATAGATGTGCCTATACGTGAAGCAATAACTAGTAATAGCATCATGATACATTGACACATGTTCCTTCAATATAATCTAGATTTATACGTTCACAATACTTGATAAATAGTGTCTGATAATGGATGTTCCATAAATTTAGATCTTACTAATGATTCAGTGCTCTATTTCGTAATCTATACAGTAAATATTCTTGTTATAACAAAGAGGAAAAAACAAAAAATGTTTTTTTGTATAACAAAGCAACAATTGAAATTAGAGACATGAAGCGTTTGTAGTCCAACGGTTAGGATAATTGCCTTCCAAGCAATAGACCCGGGTTCGACTCCCGGCAAACGCATCTTTTTAATTTTTTTTTTTACAAAAAAAGTGGTACTAAAACTAAAAAATCAAAAACAGGGGCATTCCGAGAATTGAACTCGGGACCTCTCGCACCCTAAGCGAGAATCATACCACTAGACCAAATGCCCTTTTGATGTTTCCACTGTTCACCAAAGAAAATATTACTAATAAGTGTGGTAATTACCTAATATTACTATTAACATTTCATATAATTTATATCATTAAAACAAGTGAGTATCCAAAATGGGTATATATATACTAGCAGGGTACCCGCGCGATGCGGCGGCGGGTACTCTGTGACTATATTTTCTGGCAATGTAATGTTATGCGGCCATACTTTTTTCAATAATTAATTTACAAATAACAGTGACTTTAGTTATGACAGTAGTATAATTCCATCTCCTGTTAAACGAAACTACCAAAATGTCTAGGGTCATGAGTAGGTGTAAAATGTGTTGTATTGCATTTTTTATTCGAACTATTTAAGATCGATGATGGGTTCGAACATTGAAAAAGTATAGAAATACATTGGATATTAAGAAGTATAACTTTGCTCGACAGAATGCTGTACATGTACATACTTGTGCTTTAAATCATCGTGCTTTGTGTTTTATGACTTGTATTAATATGTGATGGGGTGTATTAATTGTACATGTTTAAGAGATATGTCGACCTTAAAATATTGTGCTTTAAATACTTGTTCTTTGTGTTTTATCACTTGTATTTTACTAAAAATCTAAATATGGAAATCTTAAAAATTAAATATGAGAGAAGGTGCAATATGCATTATAAGTAGTATAGATAAGCTTACAGAAACTCTAAATCAAATTATATGAGACATTGCGACTTGCACCGTAATTATAACTTGAGTGCTAAAAAAATCGGTTTTCGAAAAGCTGTCTAGTGATTTACTTTGGTGAACGGGTAGCAAGACGCACCAAACCTCAGTTCTGCATGTTTGGCTCAAAGCAAATAGGGTGCGTTAGCGTAATATTGGTTGGTGTTTCTCATCATGCATAGTTATTGCTTGTTAAGGTTTCAAAGCTTTTATTTTTGTATTATTAATCTATGCATTTTTTTGTATGTAACGATACAAATTATGCATATGTTTGCCATCAATCACGTATTTTGATGCCGTAGTTCTTCTATACCTTGCAGTATATCAAGCTTTGCCGTTTAAAAAAAGGATACAAAACTCAGCAAGTTGTAGCCACTAAGGTGGATTAATGATTGAACAAAAAACTTTTGGCCTCACGCAACCACAATGTAGGAGGCAAGTGAAAACGGCTTTCCAAAGACACCGTTAGTCCTTACCATTCAGAATGAAAGAAAACGTGATTTTAAGTGATGTTCCTGACAAAGCTGTTTGGATTGATAAGAATGGTAATGTGAAAAATTATACTACCAACATTGTATGGAAAGATGTCAAGTGGAAGAAGTTGGTTTGGTATTCTAATTGCATTCCTAAACATGCATTCATCTTTCACACCAACTATACCCGTTTTCAGAAGGCATCTATCTTCTTTTTAGAAATTCGTTTGATGGAACGCCCTACATGAACATCTTTGCTTTGGAATACTTCATGAATCATGACTATGGTTATTTCCATCTAAATTCCTTAGTTTGCTATTAAGTTTATCATTATTAATCAAGTAAATAAAATCAAGCATACGACACAATACAAACCGTAAAATCATTATAGCAAATATGAAATTTCTTCACCCACCTTTGTTTAAATACAAGACGAAAAGAGTACTAGAGAAACTAAGACATGATAGATAAAAAGAAATCGTAAGAGCGACATACAAAACCTACATTGTTTCAAGTCGAGGCACAAGAAAAAAAAAAAAAAAGGCAGTAATACAAGCTGCATCTTTGGATTAACATTGCAAAGGTTGATTGATATATGGTATCTTTTTGTCATGTAAAAGTGTAAAAATATATGATTTTATCTTTCTAAGACCTCTATTCGAAAAAGTAAAAAAAAAAATAGTAGAGGGGCATTCCGAGAATCGAACTCGGGACCTCGCGCACCCGAAGCGCGAATCATACCACTAGACCAAATGCCCTCTTTTGTTTCTATCTGCTATACACAATTATTTGTCTTGACAAACATCTATTACTGAATGCATAAACATCAAAATTATCCTTGAACATTCATGTGTGATATGTACATATACGGGTCGTTAAGGGTCTAAAGCTTTAGTTTAAGTAGCTTCGCCCCGTGTTCATAGTTGCATTTGGGTCAAGGTTTATATAACCATCAAATATAAGTAACTAAAATGAACAAATGACTATCAAAGTGATTTTATTTCCTCGATGTTTGATTACTAACCTATTTACTACATTGCGATTTTGAATCACGTTTACTATAGTTTTGAGTTATGACCTAACCTGGAGTTAGGGGGGGTTTATTTTTTGGAAGGTGATTTGCACACTTCATATTTTGATTGGGACACTCACTGTACAAATTTACAAAACACACTGTCAACACTGTACAACTATGTTATGCAAACAATAGAGTGTCCCAATCAAAACCATGAGTGTGCAAATCAATTCCCTTATTTTTTTGGTTAATGTGCTTTTTGGTAATAATTCACATCTCAAACAGTTTTATAGTTTATTTCTTTTTAGCTTATAGCAAAGGACATGCCTTAATGTAAATAACGAAATAACTCAATGAGTGTAATGAAGTTTCAAGGAAGATTTCTTTTGATCAGTCTCGGCTTAATTGCAGTGCTTTAGATTCAAATTAGCACAGCATATTCAATGCATGATGCCAAACAATTTGATATAAGTACTTTAATGAAGCACATCAAACACGACACGTGCATGGCCAAAGTGAATTCACTGAATATCTACTTCAACATCTTCAACAAGCAGGTTTTTTGGCTTCTCAGTTGTTATAGATTTTAACTTTTGGCTCAAGAGTTTTAAACAGGATATGTGTAGGTTTTTTTCGTAACAGGTATCAAAGGAAGGCTATAGTTATATGTGGATAAATAGTTTAGACTATAGGCTATGGTCTAGGTAGTAGCGGTTTCTTTCACTCACACAATCAAAGCCATGGAGCCGTTTTTCGCCGTTCTGTTTTCCACCCTGCTACTTTCTGAGGTCAGTAACTCATGCCAAAACGGGTTGTTTCTTTTTTTCCTTAGCTAAGGATTCATATGGGTCCCACTTCCATATAAGCATCTTAATGGGGAGGAGATGATAAATTAAGTCTTGTGGACATAGACCATTTAAGGGATTTTTGTGGGTCCCATCTAAAAAGTAATAATATTAAATAGCATCCCCTTAGCTAAGGGGAAAAAAGAAACACGATTCATATTGGGATTTCAAAAAAATAAATAAATAAATAATTTTCTTTTGTGATACTTACTTGTGGAATTTTATGTCAATGCATAGAGACCGACATTATGGGTTGTTGCATCTCTTGTACCTATCTTGGGTGTTGTGGCACTGGCATCCTTCACTGAGGCGTCATTTAACTGGTTTGAAACGAAACTCTATTATACTTACAGTCAAATTGTGAAATGGAATCAGACTTGAACTCATGTAGGTTTTTTTCTCAGTTTTCACAGTTATATCGCTCTTCCTCTTGATCCCATTTGCATACTTATTAGAAGGTGTCAAGCTTACTCCGGAATACTTACAATTTCTTGTGAGTTTAGTCATAGATTTTTTTTTTTTGAAAAGGCTAATATTTTAGAAGAAAGGCTCTAAGAAAGAGCTAAGACAGGAATGTACAAAGGAAAAAAGGCCACAGGAGAAACAAAAGCCCCAACCAAAAACCAATGACATAAACACCATTAGGGAGTAGCAATACCACTCCTACCAACAATAGAGTAAGGCCTAGAAATCCAGCTATTCCAATAAAGGGGGGATGACGAGCACCTAGCATTTATCCAAAGCCTAGACAGGAGCCACAGCCACCTTATTACGCCACTTCCAAATAGCCCATATAGCACACTGAAAAACTCCATTGATGATTTTATCAAGCACGGGTTGACCACGTTTTAGTCATAGAATTAGATTACTTAAATTAGAATATTTTCAAGTGCTCCGGATCTTGAGAGCAAGGTGTAAATGTGAAAGACTTATGTGTGAGATCTGTTCTTGCTGGTATATGCTTCCATAGTTATCAACAGGTAAAATTCTATACCGATTTAAAACATCAAAATTCTACGAGAATCTAGTGACCAACCTTGTCCTTGACAAACAGGTTTCATATATGCTACTAGAAATGGTATCACCTGTGACACATGCTGTGGGGAACTGTGTGAAGCGAGTAGTGCTCATAGTGTCATCCATTCTGTTCTTCCGGACACCAGTCTCTCCTGTCAACTCCCTTAGTAAAAATGGATTCTGCACTAAAAATACGTGGATCTTTTATAAGACCGGACAATTATTGAATGCAGGATGTGTTTCAAATTTCAGGAACTGGTCTGGCCCTAGCTGGAGTCTTCCTGTATTCAAAAACAAAACGAATAAAGCGAAAGGCGGACTGAATGCAACCAACATTTTAAATAGACCACATAATAGACACATCAACACGCCCCATTATTTCGACATAAGTGAGGTATAATTTCTTTGCGATAACAATGCAAAAAATTAAAACAAGGGGCATTCCGAGAATCGAACTCGGGACCTCTCGCACCCAAAGCGAGAATCATACCACTAGACCAAATGCCCACATGTATGTTGTTCTGCATGGCTCAAAGTGTGTATACTAGTCAAATTGAAACAAATACTGACTAGATTGAAGTTAACAGTATCTTCTTACTTTGTATTGAAAATTTTGGGTGTGTTTTATGAGATTGGGAGCTATTTTTGGATCCATTAACTTTGGCCAGAAAACTAATGGGCCTATTGTCTCAAAATGTATATTTACTTCTTACTTTTTTTTAGTTGTACGAATCATCGTTAGGATCGGGTTATTAAAAAGTAAGTTTTTGAATTTCGATTATTCTGTGTATCGATTTTCAAAAATATGTTTTTTGATTCTCAAAAATACTTAAAAAGCCCGATCCTAACGATGGTCGATACAAATAAAAGAAATGACAAGCAAGGTTATAAATAGCGTGAAGCGTGGCGTAGCGGCATAGCCAAGCCTCAAGCTTTTACGTGAGGCGTCGCGTCATAGTGTTTTTAAGGTGTGATTCAAAGCGGCAAAAAATATTTATAGAGTTGTTAATATTAGTTGGCTAATAGACTTAAAACTCAGTTATGGATTTACTAAGCCCGAATAAATACTTGTAAATAAGCTCAAAGTCCGATAAATCTCTTTAAAAAAATTTAAAAAAATAAAAAAATCTTAAAAGCTTCAAAAAAAAGCGTCACGCCTTGCGCTATAGCGTGCTTTATCACGCTTTATCACGCTTTTTTGCACGCTACGCCTAGAGACGACGCCTTGGCCTGTTTCGTAACGTGGAGGCCACGCCTCACGCTATGGCGCCGCTATAGCAAGCTATTTAGAACCCTGATGACAAGTAAGATACATTTTCAGATAATTAGCTCAAAACTATTATATCTCATTTATGATAGTGTTGTAAGTTGTAACCAATACATAAATTGTACACCTTGGTTAAATACACACTTAATTCGTTTTTGGTCCATGCCGCGTGACGGGGAACCCACACAGTGGGGTGGCGCGTGACAATTGGTGGGGGGGGGGGGTTTCATTTGCGGAGCTTCATAACTGGCAAGGGATGGGTGTCTCTCCCAAAGTTTAGCCATTAATGTAGTGTATTTGATATTTTTTAGGCGGAACGCTAAAATGAATTCACTAATAAAAACACGCTCCTATATTACTCGATTCTAGTTTGGACTTTCGAACAGTATGCGTTTAGCTTGTTGCAATACCCGTTTTAAGTCAAGTATGTTATTTAGGGTGCTAACGCAATTACTACATGTTTTGAGTTTTGTATTTTTGAGGCTTTCTATTTTTAAGAGCTATGACTTTTAAATTTGAACATTGAAATTACATTATTTCTATTTTTCTCA
>LBNU01026822.1:4308-19301 GCA_014162995.1 Artemisia annua | reverse complement strand
CGGAGGAATCAAGGTACATTCTTGAATCATTTACTGAAATCCCAAAGTTATAATCAACAATAAAACAAATATGGAAAAACCGAGAATGAAGCTTTGATCACTTGAACTCCTATGTACCAATTCAAGTCTTTGTCTAAAAGCACGCTTCCAATAAAAAGCAGCAACACAGGGCAGCCAAACTGCAAAACAATCATACATAATCACACTTTTAGACTCACTCATCCTCAAGAAACCAAAGTAATACTAATAACTAATAAGTAACATGGTCAGTTTCTAGTGCACCTAATAAACGACCCATTGCTAATGGGTTCTAGTTTGATCCAGTTTTTTGCTAAAAAATTACGTTCATTAAATATAAGAACCAATCACTGATATATACAAAACATAATATATGTTTTTTGTTGGTACCGTCTTTAATCCTCTTACACTCACAAATATACGAAAACAACACAAATTTACACCATCTAATCTAAACCTTAATCAATGTCCTATAAAGATATAACCCTCAATCCATGTTCTTATCAGTTCTGTTGCTTATCATTAATCGTTCTGTTGCTTATCTATCATAATCAATTGTATAATCATCCTCAGATAAATTATCAAATGATAAATGATAGTGTAACAGCCAAATAAAATATTATGAAGATAGACTGATTCCATATTCCTTAAACCAGTGGGACTGCACAAGAAAACACTGAAGACAATCTGTTTCCAAGTTGTAACAAACAGCTCAAACTTGTGTTTTCAGACAATAACAACATTACCTAATTATTTATTGATCACCAAATTTGCTTGACTTTTGACCAACTCCAAATACACTAAACTTTCTAAAGAACGAATAGTCTTCGATCCGAAGTCTATGAAATACAAGTCATAAACAAGCATGCCAAGGATTGAAACATTATTAGACATAAAACAGTGAAAACGATACAACAAAGGCTTTGCTAATGTAGTTTTCATTCATAGAAACCGATAAAATTCCTCACAAAAGCCAAAATTTAGCATGTACAAACACGAACAGATCATAAAGAAAAAGATACAAGAACGGAGGAATCAAGGTACATTCTTAAATCTTTTACTGAAATCCCAAAGTTATAATCAACAATAAAACAAATATCCGAAAAACCCGAGAATGAAGCTTTGATCACTTGAACTCCAATAAAAAGAGATACAAGAACGGAGGAATCAAGGTACCAATTCAAGTCTTCGTCTAAAAGCACGCTTCCAATAAAAAGCAGCAACACAGGGCAGCCAAACTGCAAAACAATCATACATAATCACACTTTTAGACTCACCCTCAAGAAACCAAAGTAATACTAATAAGTAGTACAATAACTAATAAGAAACATGGTCGATTTCTAGTGCACCGAAACGACCCGTTGCTAATGGGTTCTAGTTTGATCGAGTTTTTCGCCAAAGTACTTGTTCTCCAATTCAACATATGTAACCACTTAAAAACCTTAGGCTGCTAGAAAAACTGTGATTATCAACTCTCTAGATCCTAAGGTAAGTTTTGCTAGAATCCATTAATAGTGTAACAATTTTTTTATTTTTTTACCATAAGTTACCTAAAAAAATATTGCAAGTCTATTAATAAATACAACACTTTTTTTTTTTTCCTACTTTTATGATACACTTTTTTTAAATATTGTCACAATATTCATGATCTGTTCTTTATACTTAGATCCATACAAAAAAAAAACAGCTTTACACAAGCCCATAAGTCCATAACAATCTAAGTACTATAATAAGGCAATCTAGATCTGATCTATAAAGCATAACAGAATCAACAACCTTAAAAATTAAAGTTGTTAGTGTACTACTTACCAGCCTTCTAGACAACCACTGCTGCTGTTTTGTTTTTGATTCTGAGGTGGAGGTTGAGCATACTGTGGGGCATACTGAGGAGGGTATTGTTGTTGTGGGTATCCTTGTGCAGGGTACGCCTGTTGAGGGTACCCCGCTGGAGGATACGCTTGTGGAGGGTACGCGTCTTTTGCGTACCCTTCTTGTGGTGGATAACCTATTATAATCAAATATAAAAAAATATAAGAACACTAGATATTAACATCTTAGTCAAAAAGGTTCGCCTTGTAACCTGAACAGAGAAAACCTCATCCGTTTTTTATATTAGCATACATATAAATATATAAATATATATATAAAGGATATATAACAAACCTTGAGGTGGTGGAGCACCAACAGGGGGCTGGCCTTGGTTGTAATAACTCATGATGGTGATGGGATTAAGAGGTGAAAATTGTGTGTGTGTTTTTTTAAAGAAGGAAAATTGTGTATTGGAGTGATGGAAGTTGAGATTTTATAAAGAGGTTAGTTTGTTTGGTTGGGTGGTCTTTTCTTGTTTTTGTATGTGGTGGTTTTCTTGGAAAAAGTGTGACTATAATGGTGTAATAATTCTCAACGCGTACAATACGTGTTTTTTCTAACTTTGGTATATAAAGTACTTCTTGTAAAAACAGAAAAACATATCTTTTTGTTCTTTCCTCGTATTTTCAGTTGTTTTGTCATGATGGTGGCTAAAGCCTTTTTTGAGGACCTAAAGCAATATTTAAAAGGGAGGTGATTCGCACACCAAATTTTTTAATTTTTGCACCACACTCTGTGCATTACAGGGTTGTATTATGCACTCTAGGTGCATTACCACTATTACAGTGTTGTACAAAATGCTGTGTTTATCAGAAAAAATGGTGTGCGAATCAATCCCTTATTTAAAAATAGTCTTACAAATTACAATAGATGTTTGTTCATTTGAATAAGTTTAAGGGCGTGTTTGATTCAAATTGAAATATGGGAAAAAGAAAGGCAATAATAATGAGTATCCCATTGCGTTGATGTTTGCATGCTTCGTTTTATAGTCATTCCCATTATCTTAGAGCATACGGTATACTAACGATTTTCGTGGTTAAACTTTAACCTTTTGCACGTTAAGGGGAAGTTAACATACCGTGTACCAAAGTGAAGACCTCGTTAACGAGGATGGTTAAGGGCTTCACGAGGCGATAAGGGTGAAGGTTTTTGTGAGTTAAAGTTTAACACAAAATGATTAACATACCGCCCCCAAGTTAAAGTTTAACTCAGTTTTTTTTGTTAGATTATGATAAAAGTGGGGCCCAAAATGTTGAGTTAAGGTTGAGTTATTATAACGGGTGTTTTTGGTTAAAGTTTATGGGCTGATGTATTGCTGACGTGACAGTTGGTTAAACTTTAACCTATGTTACCTTACTTTATGCTCTTAGATATTGCTTGTTTAATTCATAAAGCTATATTTTTTGTGATTTAACAATTATCAACCAAATTCGATAACATGAAACAAAAGACCAGAAACAAGAACCCAAACTGGATCAAAACCCACACATGACCTAACAAACCATATGACACCAACCCACTATCCCATGTCCCACTAGCTTTTTGTAAATACAAAACCAAGTGTAACAAAATGGGATCACACAAGTTTGACCCATACTTGATGTAATATTGATAGTGAGCGTTTCTTTTTTCTGTTAATGAGTCTTAATGGAGAGATAGTGGTGGGGCCTAAGGATGGCAAAAGCACCCGAAACTGACGGGGAAAACCGAAACCCGAACCGGTTGGGTCGGGTTCGGGGGCGGGTTGGCGGGTTTGGATGCGGGTTTGGGTATTGATATAATTTTTTAGCCGGGTACGGGTTCGGGTACAGGTTCTGGTACAATCCGTCCGATTACCCGAACCTCTACCCGTATCCGTTTACCTAACTAGAATATATATACATTATATATAATTTCTTCCATTAATTTTTTTTATATACATATCTCTATTACATGACATACTTTATTTTGTACATGAACTATTCAAAAGTATTAAATCATTTGACACGATATTCATTTTCTTTAACTTTAAAAAAAAATGAATATATTTGGGTGTTTTCCTTTGTTTTTTCGGTGGATTTTAGTGTGACTTAATATTAATACCGCCATTTTGTCCATATAATATTCAATTGGGGATAACCGAAACCCGTGGGGATACTCGAAAAACCGATGGATAATATTAATAGGGTATCCGGCAGGTAATGGGGCGGATACGAGTTTAGATATTATAAACGGGGTGCGGGTGCGGGTACACTAAAACCCGCCCCAAACCCGACCCGTTGCCATCCCTAGTGGGGCCACACATATAATATGTTTCTTTTTCTGTTAAATGGTTTATATGGGGAGAGGAAGCAAATGATGCTCCTCCTAATTAAGATTTATTAACAGAAAGAGGCCCACCCAATTGTGTGTGAACCAAACACTTAAAGGAGGATGAAACTTAGTACGGCAAACCCTTAGCAAAAAAATAACTACCTGAACTAAAAAAGTACACAAAATGGATAATCATACATGGGTATGAAATACCAAGCTAACAAAATAAACATGGTTAACATTACTTGGGAAAACACACAATAATAGTTCCGACTAACAAAACAAAGAATACGCTAATACTACTAACAAAAGTCTAACATAACAAAACAAAGAATACGCTAATACTACTAACAAAATTCTAACATAACAAGGGAAAATTAAACTCCAAGATATGATTCATAAACTAGTTTTGTGGATGCAAGAACCCACGCGCATGACTTTTTCATATAGCTTGTCATAGTAAACAAGGTCTTAACTTTCCATTGGTGGTGAAACTTTCTTTTCTTTATAACATTAATTAGGGAATAGGGACCATGGAAACTTCATCTTCGCTATTATAAAAAGAACATAAAAATGCATTAGCATGGTTATTAGTATCTTCACATGCCTCTGTTCGGCTTTCAACCCTATTGCCCTATCTCTACCCCACACCATGTCCAACTTATGTAGATACGGAAATTTGAAGTTGAATAATCCGGTTGCGTTCTTGTGAGTTTGCAACAGCTTTTGTAGAGAAGCATCAATTTTATTACAAAAACAAAAACAAGGTTCCAAAATTGTACAAGACAAAATAAGAAGCAAAACTAAAACTTAACTGTCACCAATAAGAATGGGTCTTATAGTAATAAGAAATTTCCAGTTAGATGTTTTTACCTTACACCAATCATCATACCATTGCTCTCACATTTGATTTTGTTCTCAACATCATCCCACTGACATCCACTTTGCGTTAGCATCTTCCGAGATTGGATTATACTTGTTTCTAAGGTGCTTGATCTTAGAGTCAATTTGGTATCGGTTGAAGGTAGTACGAGCCGATTACAATTGAGATCTCCCAATTTCATACATTCGATGGGTAGACAATTGTTGGTTATGTGTGCATAGTATAACATATATACTAGGGGTGAGCAGAGATCGCACCGCAAAAACCGAAAAAACCGCACCACTACAAAAACAGGTGGATCGGTTTTAAGAAAAACCGCAAAATGCGGTGCGGTTGCGGTTTTACCCATAAAACCGAACCACAAAAACCGCACATTAATTACTTAAGACCGAAAAACGACACATTAATTATTTAATGTATATTATAAGGCTTCAGGTGCACATTGTCATTAATATTCTTATAAGCCATAAGTGATGTGTGTTTACAATAAATATATGCATTGTTATAACCGAAAAAATCCACATTGTAAACCGAAAACCGCAAAAATCCACATTAAATATAAAGGTCATAGGTGATGATGCGTTGCGGTTAAAACCACAAAAACCCGCAAAAACCGAAACTGCTAACTGTAGTGCGGTTCGGTTTCTACTTTTATATAAACCGCAAGTGCGGTTGTGATTTGGTTTTAGTCAAAACCCGCCCCGAACCGCACCATGCTCACCCCTACT
Organism: Artemisia annua; assembly: GCA_014162995.1. Lineage (NCBI taxonomy): Eukaryota > Viridiplantae > Streptophyta > Magnoliopsida > Asterales > Asteraceae > Artemisia > Artemisia annua. The sequence continues at coordinate 13,511 of LBNU01026822.1, read as the reverse complement.
ATATACTAATATTAGCGATTGTTGGTTATGGGTCTGCCGAATACCCATTTAATGGGGTATTTGGTTTTTGAGTTGGCTAAAGAAACAAACTAATACAAAAGCTTGACAAGGTTTTTGTTTGTACATGTTTGTTTGTTTAATAAAGTGAGATTATATGTCTTAAGTTATCAGGATACAAATTAACATAAACGAGCTAAAAGTGAACAAAAGAACATATATGAGTTAAAGTGAACTACTGAACATTAAATCATTATAGACACATGGATTCAAAGATAAACTACACACGAGACCAAAGCAATGGGAATTTCCCCCATCGGCAAGACATACAAGGTAAACTACGTTGACTTCTCGGTAAGCATTGTATAAAGACTATTTCGACCAAGAAACAATGATGTTAGGTGGTTTAAGGTGGTTCGTTATTCTTATTTGTTAAATAAGGGAAGCCGATCAGTGAAGCAACTCATCGATGTCATCATTTCGAGATGTTACTAACTTATAATCTCAATATAACCTAAAGGCGTAAAAGAGGTCAGTATTCAAGAACTGTAGTCTTCTGTTGCAATGCAAATTTTTAAAATTTGAATCGGAACTACAACGAAAAGAAATGATAATTTCTTTTAATATTTAAATTATGTCTTTCTTTGCTATTCCGTTCAAATTCAGATTTTTGCAACGAAATTGCAACTATAAAAAAATGATAAATATTTTTAGATTTAATTTTGTCTTCCGTTGCAAATTTTGAAAATTTGCAACCGAATTGCAACGGAAAAACAAGTGATATTTTTTTTTAGATTTAAGTTTTTAATTCGGTTGCTAATCCGTTGCAACTTATGAAAATTTGCAACTAAATTGCAATGGAAACAAATGATAATTTCTATTAGATTTAACTTTCATCTACGGTTGCTTTTCGGTTGCAAATTTTTATAATTTGCAACACGTTTGCAACGGAAAAAATAAAAATAAATGTAAAAGAAATTAGTTTAGGTTTTGCAACGGATTTGCAACCATTTCCTGTGTCGTTGCTATTCGGTTGGTAATTAGTTGCATTACGGTTGCAAATTTGCAACAAAAATCTACTGTTGCAAATTTTCGTTGCATTAGCCTGTTTTTTAAGTAGTGGTGAGGGTTAACTTCCTATTCAAATTCGGAATCTTTTGTGACATCTTCTTATGTACTTCAACCATGTAATAGTTCTTGAATCCATCATCTACCTTCCATAAAGGATTATTAGCACATTCTTGCAAAACATCGACTAACACTTCAAGTTCCTCTTCTTTCCAGAACTTTTTGTTCTTGCCCCTACCACAATCACATGGAGATGCAGCCATAAGTACCTAAAAATTTGAAAATGCATATCAGTAATGCTCTCTAAGTCGATATTCTATGAAAAAAAAGATTTATAAATAGAAATATCAAATAAACTATGATTATAAAACCCTGATTATAATCAAACCATCCAAAAAAAAGCAATAATCTAAAGAAATATATCTACTTGGCCACATGTTGAACATATTTTGAGACAAAATATTTCTAAATGTCACCCACTGATCACTTTGACTAATATTGATAACATATTTCATATCTTCGCTTTCGTCCTCATCCTCCGACTCTTCTTCTTCTCATCATCATCATCATCATCATCATCATCATCATTAAGGACTGACTCTTGCGGATCGTGGCTCATGAACTTTCGAATCAAGTTGTGGGAGGCAACATGCCATAATAATTCAAACTTGTGTCTTAATTGAAAAGAATGAAGGGCATGTAAGGATTTTCTATCTTCCTTTTAACAATGTAAAACATCTTTCAATAATATTCCTTGCTTTAGAATGCTTCATATTAAAGTACTCTTTTAAGTGGTACGATGTCCTCGGTATGGAACAAGAAATCTGTTTGCATTGCAAAACCCATCGTTGACCAAATAATAAGAACCTTTTTTTTCTTTTTTTTCCAGCAAAAATAATAAGAACCATGGGGCACTCATAGACCTTGAGGCCTTGATATTGCATCACAAAGCACACGGCCGTGATGCGTGGAACCTTCCCAACCAGGCAAAACATATATGAATTGCATGTTTGGAAAACAAACACCTAATACAATGGTTGGAATACACCCCTTCCTCGTGCGATATCTAGGATTTTCGCCACTTGAAGGTGTAACTTTAACTAACGTCCCATCTAAAGCTCCTAAACAACCCTATAAAATAAAATAAGTTGTTTCGTAAGAGAGGTTATTTTCTAACTTTTTATTTAACTTATTACATGCCTATTAAATAATCATACCTGAAAGCACTTCCATCTCTCATAGCAGATTGTTATGCAATTTCAATATTTCTATAAGAACTTGGTGGAATTATCGACTCACAGTTTCTCTACTACGAGAAAACAAATGACAAATTGTCCAACCTTTTTTTGTTGTGAGCCAATGTGTATTAAAATATTGCTACAACCTCTTTCTATGGATGCGTTTCTAGTAGATTTCAAACACCCAATGTCTTTTTACCATATGACATAGTACATTGAAGGTAGAACAAAGCAAGAATATGAGATTAAACAAATATGTCATAACTATTGGTCATAAGCATCAAAAGATCATGTAAATAATGTGTACCTTACTAAAAGGTAAGAAAAATATTGTTCGATATTATAGTAGAGCCTTAAATTAAACACAAATCTTTGATGCCCTAATTCACCTTAGATAGTTAGGTATGGTGTTTAATCCTAAGATAGAGATGAAATAAGCATAAAATTGATTTGATAGATAAACACTAAACTGTTGTGAGAAGTGGTGGGAGATATAGGGAGGTTGGGGAAGGAGATCTTTGTGTGAAGATTTTTTTCCCGCCGTAAATAGAAAGGAATGAAGAGTTATTACCCCGATGCTTACAAAGTGCTTGGTTAAAGGTTATGGGCCATAAGGAATGAGTATAACATAGTGAATAACTGAATAATGAGGTTTGGTATTATACCATTATATAATGCAATCACTTATTCCTCAAAAGAATGCTGAGGGATGGGATTAGTGACTTCGGCCAAACCACAAGAACGAACGATGAAATTTACTTGTGTTTAAATCATACCATCTTTAGTACTATCTAAACATTGCATATTCTACGTATTTAGCTACAAATAAGGGTGGAAACAAGCCGAGCCCGAGCCTGACAGAGCTCGAGCTCGGCTCATTTAAGTTTTAAAAGGCTCGAGCTCGAGCTCGGCTCCTGGTATGTTATATAGGCTCGGGCTTGGCTCGAGCTCGGCTCGTTTATACGATTTGGCCATGAAAAGTTAAAGCTTGGATCGAGCTCGAGCTCGAGCTCGGCTCGTAATATATCTTTATTGAGCTCGTTAATAAGCTCGAGCTCGGTTCGTATATATGTTTAATACTTAAAATATCATAATGCCATTTAGGCTCGTTTAAGCTCGCGAGCCCAAACGAGCTTTGTTTGTAAAGCTCGGGCTCGAGCTCGATTAATAAACGAGCTGCAATCTAGGCTCGAGCTCGGGCTCAAGCTCGTTTAGTGTAACACCCCAACCCGACAAGGGTAGAAGTGCTACATTACGGTGACATATCAAAGCATATACAGACATACAACATAAGTAATACAAAAGAATTCCAAAGGTTACAAAGGAAAATAATCTGAAATACACGGTTACAAAAGAGGATAACAATGAAATGCTACGTCTAAAACATAAATCTCTTCTAGTCATCTCTAATCCAGAATTTCGCTATCAAGGTGAAGTCCACTAAGTCCAATGACTCTCCACTCATAACCCGACTTCCTTCTAAAAACCTGCCGCGGGAGAAAGAAAACGCGGCTGAGCTTAAAAAGCTCAGTGAACAGATATAACAACAAAGCAAGATGAAACAGAAAAGAAAGACAAAATATGTTGCATTGGATAAGTATCAGAAAGGTGTAACATGGTTAGAATATGAAGGTAAAGTTAAATAAGGTAGAAATAAACGTAGAGGTTAAGTGTAACAGTACATGTAAGGATTTAATATAAGTTAAGTGTAAAAGTAAATATAAAGGTACCAGATAAAGTTTAAGTTTAGGTTTCATATTCAGTATTTCAACCACGTGCCCAGAACAGATCAGATAATATCAGTAGCAGCCTCATATGCAATCCAGAGGGGAGGCCTCAGAATAACAGATGTAAACAGAGGGGTGACCTCAATGAGTTGTGAAGGACGTGTATTGCACACACAGCCGCATTCACCAGATAACAGATAATAATAACAGATATCAGATAACAGATAACAGACCTAGGATGCATCCATTCGCCCCTCACCCATTCACATGCAGACCATAATCAAAGGGACGGTGTGAGAAATCACTCACCCACACATGAGTCATGTCACTGGTGCATCAATGACACGGACATGGAATCCCCATGCCTAGTGATAGCCCGGGTTTCATACTGAATGGGTCAATGTTTAATTTACAAAAGTTCAGATTTCATATCAGAATTTAATGTCCAGATAAATCAGAAATTCAGATTATACATATCAAATCAGATATTTATATGTCAGATTTTATCAGATGAGCAGTTTTATAAATCAGAGGTTTGACTTTAGAAAGGTTCATAAACCAGAAATTCATCCTTTAAAAGAGTTTAAAATCAGAAGTTCATCCTTTGAAAAGGTTTATAAATCAGAAGTTCATCTTTCAAAAGGTTTAAGTTTCATAAGAGTAAAACAGGTTTTAATATCAAGGTTCATATTTCATAAGTTCAATATCAATGGTTCAGATAGCAATTCAGATAGTAAATGGTTCAGATAACAAAAGTTCAACCAGAAAAGGGGATCATAGCAATGGCATAGGGAATCCTAAACAAAGGAAAATATCAGAAGAAAGGTGGCAAGGTTCATATCAATGGTTCAAGGTTTACAAGTGTGAAAGTTTTTATAAGGAAACAGATTTTAGAGTTTTTTTTATTTCATTTAAAAACATGATTTTCATAAAGGTATTTCTCTAAAATGTTTTTAGCAGGAGTTAATTAAATTCCCTTTTGAAACAAGTCTGATATCATGTTTAAAGAAATCATTTCCACATGGTTTGTCCCATATCATCAAGTTATATTCTCAAAGGTTTTCATACAAAACATCATATCAATGAACCAGAGACATCAGAGGAACCAAGATCAGAAATCAGAATAGGAGTAGAGAAAACGGATCATGAGTCATGAGAAACCTTACTGAAAGGTCAAAATATCTGTACCTCAACCGGACGACAAAGCAGACACAAGAAAACATCAGACAGAAATAGGAACTCCTCCTTCTTCGCAGAACCTAGACGGATTAGAAGTCGAGAATTATTCTATAGTTCATTTAAAATCAGATTACTCCTTTTTAGGTTATCTTTCCATTTTTAGAGGCTTTCCAGATTTAGCATCTTTCCATATTTAGTAACTTCCCAGATTTAGTAACTTCCTCTTTTTAGCAGGTTTCCAGATTTAGTAGGTTTCCATTTTTAGAAAGTTTCCATAAATAGCAGTTTTCCAAAGTAGGCAAGTTTCCACTTATTAGCATATTCTTATAAGTTAGTTATGACATTCTATCAAGTTTCATGGCCTCATGCATTACAGATTTTCTTTTACAGACATCTTCTGAGATTAGGGTTTCATTTGGTCACAGAACATGTATTAGGGTTAAAAGTGTCATTTTAACAAGTTGAGGGTTCATAATTGCAACTAATCATCTCATAGCATTCATATAAAAGTCACATAAGTCAAACATATCAGATTTACACTTTACACCCTTATAGTTTCAAAAGTTACCATTTAACCCTTTTAATTTCATAATTACCATAATTAAACCTTTAACTTATATATAATTATCATGCAAGCACCACGACTATATAAAATGTCATAAACAGCCCCTCAAGTATCATTTCAAGTCGAATTCATGCCAAGTTTATCATATTTAAATTTTTAGCCCCTCTAGTTACAATATTTACAATTTAGCCCTTTAATTCATATAATTAACATATAAGTCATGTAATTCATCAAATAACCATCCAAGCCCATCAAGTATCAATAAATTACATTTCTGGTCCTTCCAAGATAATTAAAGTCAAATTTCATGTATTTACATTTTTAACCCTTAAGTTTCATAATTTACAAATTAATCCTTATAATTATCAATTTAACATATAAACCACATAATTACTCAATTAAGTACACAAGTCCATCAAGTATCATGATTTTACACTTTTATTCCTTTAACATTAATTTAAGCCAAGAATTAGGTATTTACACAATTAGTCCTTTAAGTTTCTAATTTAACCTAATTAATCCTTTTTAATTCCATTTATCATATCAACCCTTAACTTCCAATATTTACATAACTTAACCATCACCATAGGACCTGTACAAATCAGTACCAATTTATACAATTTACAAAACAAGTCCTCCTATTTAATTAATTTATAATTCGACATATATAATTATATATATTTACAATTTAAGTTCCAAACTTTCAAAATATGCATCTATGGTCCTTCTCATTATTTTTCCCATTATCCTACTGTATTTACAAGAGTTAAAAAAATGGTCCCATATTTTTAAAAATTTTACGAAACAGCCCCTTTACATTTAAATTATTAAATCGGTTTTGATGTAAATTCCATAATACAAACCCTAGATTTTTCCCAAGCATCAAATCATCATTATAGCATCATTATATCAGTAGTTAACTCAAAAAATTGTCAAAAACCCTAACCCTAACTTTTTCGAATTTCTTTTCTTTTAATTACATCCGAAATACAACTAATTCACAAATAATTATTCCAAGCTTCAAACAATTACACCAATAATTTTTTATAGGTTCCATAATCATCATAGAAGACCAGAAAAATAATAAATCGTCACACAAAATTCATTTAGGCCGATTTAGCTAATTCCATAAAATTAGGGTTTTAATTTTATATTAATTCGTATGGCCACAGTAAGATGCATGGATCATTTTTATCAATTTATACAGATCATATGAGGTATAAAGAGTGATACAAAAATACCAAAATTGGTTTGGATCGAATGGAACAAGCTTCCAATTCACGAACCCTTATTTTTCTAGGCTTCTTATGACTTCCAAAGACCCAAGAAAAATACCAATTTGCTTCAGAAAATCCGGATGTGGTGGTGGTGGATTTTCTTGTTTTCGGCTATATAGGAATTTAGGGTTTTTGTTTGATTTTGAATATGATTTGGTAAAATAACCATTTGAGGAGTTATAGGGGTGTTAAGGCCGAGTATTAGGGAGAGAGATGGGCCAAAATCTCGGCCTAATTGATTTGTGGTTTAATTTTGCATCATTTCCATATTTAACAAATTATTTACTTAGTTTAAATACAAAATAATTATTGTACAACTTATTTAATTAGTTTAGGATTATTTCTAGTCTTTAGAAAATATGTACATAATATTTAGAATTTTCTTTTTGTTCATTTTCATCCTTTCATAAGTTTATAAAGTTTTTGCATAATTAATTTTTGATTTAATTACAAATTCATAAGCTTTCATTAAGTTTTAATTTTGAGGGGTATTTTGGTCATTTTGCAAAGTTTAAAATTTTAGGTATTACATTTAGGCTCGGCTCGTTCGAGCTTTTTACCGATCCGATCCTGAGCTTTTTACGAGCGACTAGGCTCATTTCTACCCCTAGCTACAAATCCTTTTACACCTCCAACACACAATTACTTGCACCACAAAAGCATACTCATACGAGCCACATTCATTCTGCCATTTTGCACGTATTTAAGCTAGTTTAACTCTAATACACAAGTTATAAGAGAAAAAGTAGTTCTTACATTTGTTTTGTGTTTGTTTTAAGTGAAACAATACTAGTAAAATCGAAGATTATGTTCTAATGGTACTCATGTTGTGTGATAATCTCCTCAATCAAATAGTTATTAGCTCAAATCCTGATTGTGATATGCAATATTTTTTCTGATGTGTATATGGTAAAATAGTTAGCTATCGTTTTTCAATATAAAAGAAGTACTAGGAAAAGTATACGCTCTTTAGAGTAGTTTATCATTTTTTTTCCAAAGATATGGATCATTTGAAACATGAAAGTATTAAATTTCTTTTTGTCATTTTTTGTGTTGGTTTACTAGGTCTTCCAGATAAAAATAAACTTATGTATAGCTTCTGGTATCTTTTAGTCTTTAAGAACTATAAATCATTCATACCTAGAAGTCCAATGAGAAGCCAGTTTGCCATCTAAAATGACGTTTAACAACTCATATGTTCAAAGTCTAACAATATTTTAGTGTCCTATTATAAAACTTGTCTTGTGTCATCTTATTTAAGTCTTATTTTGGGCAGAGAGTGACCCGGGTAGAGTTGTCAATGATTTTATAAACCAAATTCAATTTAAAAAGAAGAATCTGAAAAGAAGGATCGAAAGGTAGCTCTCCAACCGCTGGCCGAAACCGGCATGAGGATCACTAATAAGAGATATTTTGGTCCAAAAAATACCAAGTGAGACTTGATTATATATTTATACTAGTCATTTAGACCCATGCGTTGCATACGGATTGTATATTTTTTTTATGAAACTTGATGTTTAAAAGTATCAATAAAAGGGTTGTTCAAACAATTAATTATAGCTTGTTAATTGATTACACGAGTCTATCAGACAAAAATAGGAACTCCTTCTTCTTCGCAGAACCTAGACGGATTAGAAGTCGAGAATTATTCTATAGTTCATTTAAAATCAGATTACTCCTTTTTAGGTTATCTTTCCATTTTTAGAGGCTTTCCAGGTTTAGCATCTTTCCATATTTAGTAACTTCCCAGATTTAGTAACTTCCTTTTTTTAGCAGGTTTCCGAATTTAGTAGGTTTCCATTTTTAGAAAGTTTTCAGAAATAGCAGTTTTCCAAAGTAGGCAAGTTTCCACTTATTAGCATATTCTTATAAGTTAGTTATGACATTCTATCAAGTTTCATGGCCTCATGCATTAGAGATTTTCTTTTACAGACATCTTCTGAGATTAGGGTTTCATTTGGTCACAGAACATGTATTAGGGTTAAAAGTGTCATTTTAGCAAGTTGAGGGTTCATAATTGCAACTAATCATCTCATAGCATTCATCTAAAAGTCACATAAGTCAAACATATCATATTTACACTTTACACCGTTATAGTTTCAAAAGTTACCATTTAACCCTTTTAATTTCATAACTACCATAATTAAACCTT